>VZTB01004762.1:116252-130955 GCA_013397245.1 Thryothorus ludovicianus
GGAAAGAGTCCAAATCTTCCCTGATGCAGCTACTGCTCCAATTCTTAACTGGCCCTGAGGAGGTGATTTTCTTTTGAACTTCCCCACAGCCAGATTCATCCCTGTTGCTATAGCCAGCATCTGAAGGCAGGGCTGAGGAACACTTCTTACGTGGACAGGATCAAGGTGACCAATCTGACTGTACTGTGTTAATCTTGGTCACATGAACAGAAAAAAATCCCATCATCTAACTTGACTTTTTAAACATGATTCAGGGAGTTGCACTTACAGGCATTTTACTTGCCTTAATTGTACTGGCTCCTTGCACTTATTCTTCCAGGATTAAGGGGCTGACGAAATTGTTTCTTGTCCGTGTTTGGCAACAATACTTTTTTATTTTAAAATAGTACGCCCACTTTCCACTTCCTTCCCTGTGATCCCTCAAAACAGAACTACATATGAAAACACGAAGCTTTAAAAAAGCAATTATTGCAGAGCCTTATCATCAACATTTGAAGAACAAAACATGATAACACATGTTTGTTGTCCCCAGATCCCCAGGCTCCAGCAAGTTCGTTTAGTGCGCATTGCTCTTCAGGGAGTCGTTTTTCAGTGTTAATCACACTTTGTACACAGAAGATGCAATCTGGGAGAGGGAAGTGGTGGCTGCTGGGGATGTGCTGGGATTCAGAGCCTACCTTCCCGTTTGGCAGCAGCCTCCGAATGGTCACACGGTCCAAGTGCCACCCCGAGTTCACCCCTCCACCGTTGTGTCCTATGCGAATCTTTTCAATAATATCACCCACGTCCTCCAGCTACAGAAAAACCAACAAACAAAAAACAAACACCACCAAACAGCACCAAAAACAAACAAACAGGAAACCAAAGAAATCTTAAAAAGTGAAATATTACGACATGAATAACTGGTGGCTTTTGAGAAGTCACTTCTTTACCCTATTTCATATTTTTCCAGGCTGTTTGAAGTCCCAGGGGAGAAAAATACTAGCGCTGATGTCACTGATGATTCTACACTGATGTTGTAGAATCATAAAATAAAATCATAGAGTGGTTTTGGTTCAAAGGGTCCATAAAGATTACCCAGCTCCACCCTCCTGCCATGGGCAGAGACACCTTCCACTAGAGCAGGGGGCTCCAAATCCTGTCCTTGAACAGCTCCAGGGATGGAGCAACCACTGCTTCTCTGGGTACCGTGTGCCTCATCACCTTCACAGCCAAGAATTCCTTCCCAATATCCTATCTAATCCTGACCACTGGCAGTTTAATACCATTGCCCCTTGTTCTGTCACTATCTGCCTGTATAAAAAGTCCTTCTTTTTCTATAAGCCCACTTCAGGCCCTGCCAGGGGCTCTGAGCTCTGTCTGGAGCCTTCTCTTGTGCAGGGGAGCAGCCCCAGCTGTGCCAGGCTGGCTCCAGAGCAGAGGGGCTCCAGCCCTGGCAGCATCTGCGTGGTCTCCTCTGGAGTTATGCCCTAATTTGCATTTTAGTTAAAGGTTTTTCCTGGACTTCTGCTCCAAAATGGAGAGAGCCTCACTCTGCACAAATTGCCCACCCTATGAGAAAGGTCTGGTTGCACAGCAGCAATCCTGCATCTCAGGCTTCTCTGCTCCAGTGGGAATGAAGGCAATTGTTTGGAATTTTTCCCTGCACTTGGCCCTGGTGAGGCAGCACCTTGAATGCTGTGTCCAGTTCTTGATCCCTCTATTCAAGAGAGACACCGAGGGGCTGGAGCGTGTCCAGGGCAGGGAACGGAGCTGGGCAAGGGAATGGAGCCCCAGGAGCAGCTGAGGGAGCTGGGAAGGGGCTCAGGCTGGAGCAAAGGAGGCTCAGGGGGGCCCTTGTGGCTCTGCACAGCTCCTGCCAGGAGGGGACAGCTGGGGGGAAAGGGCTCTGGGAACAGGGAACAGGGGGAGATCACAGTTCTAAGCTATTGGGAGGTTTAGTTTGGACATTAGGAAAAAATTCTTCCCAGAAAGGAGGACTAGACATTGAAATGGGCTGTCCAGGGAGATGGTATAGCCACTGTCCCTGAAGATATTCAAGGAATGACTGGAAGGGGCCCCCAGTGCCCTGGTGATGAGGTGGGGATTGGTCATAGGCTGGACTTGATGATCTCAGAGCCCTTTTCCAACCTAATTGATTCTGTGATTCCATGAAACTGCAATGCAGCTGCATTTTAAATTGCTCTTTTAAAATCAGTTTCTTTTTTAAACACTTGTGTGCACTCTCTTAATAATGGAAGAATAACTTTGAGGTCAAAGTACTATACAAACAGCCTGGCATTTTATATTATCACTTCTCTTCTGCCACAGAATCCCAGTGCTATTCTGAGAAGGCCAACAGGATGACTAGCTTACGAAGTTGCTACTGGGTTTTTATGCCTCATCTTATTAATTGAGTAATTTGTTACAAGTGCATTACTTTTAATTCACTTCCCTTTCAAAGACTTGAAGAGGAAAAATTGAAATTTGCTCCTAAGTATTAGCGTTTGGTTATTCCAGTGCAAACTTTTGTACAGCCAGCCTTCAAACACCCCAGGCTGGCTTCAAACCTTTGCATGTAGAACACTGAGCTGTCCTTCTGTCCTTGAGGCCTTAGAGTCTTATTTTCTTGGCAAATGTGAGAAAATGGAGCATATCAATTTGCATCACTGGAGACTGCTCCCTCCTCTCCCCAGCCATACAGAAGCAGAGACATCAGTAGTTTTAGAAGGCTCCATAAGTCAGTAAGACTGCACTACCCAAGGAATCCATACTCTGAACAAACTGGGTTTGATTCCATCAGCCCTGCTCTGAGTTCAGACAGCATAAGATTCACCATGAAATAATTAAACCATCCAAGCTAATTTCTAAAACTCACACACATGCACACAAGTATACATTAGGGAAAAATTATTTTTCCTCTTTTGTCCTGTCCAAATACTCATCTTTCAATGAGACTTTTAATCAATACACAGCAATAAAACGATGCCTGAGCAGTCTAGTTCCATGCTAAAGAAGTGGGCTTTACCCTCCTGTTGGCATCTCTAGCAAATCATCTCCTGGAAGCACAGCTAAGAGCACTCCCTAATCTTTTGTGCCTCTTTTGTAAAATACAAAATGATAGGGAACTGGTAAAACCCCAAAGCAAACAGACAATTCCCAGTTTGTGCTTTCTGAAACTCCCCCGCCCCCCCCAAATTGTTTTTAACATCTGCTAATCTCCAAATTCGGGCTCTACACAAGCAGGAGAAAGAAAAAGATATTTTGCTTTGTTCCCATCTCCTGCAGAAAGAGGAACTGGTGAAGTGAGAATGAAGTTTGGGGACAGGTTAATATGATGTTATAAATCGGTGGAACACACTGCATTTTCTCTCACTTAATCTAAGAAAAGTACTGATGTTTCAGATTCCACCAAAACTGAAATAAATCTTATGTAATAAAGACTTAACCAGAACACTCAGTTTAAGATTTATACTTGTGGATTAATGCAACCTCTACTATGAAAAATTGTGTGGAAACTCCACTGAAATAAGTCTTATTCTTTGTTTTAAAGGAATCACACTGGGGATTTATTTTATGATTCATGACATATAACAACAATGTGGGCTGCAAGTATTTTAACTTGTAAAAAGAATTGGTTTAAAATTTCCCTTCAATTATGAAAATAAACCAGACTCAAAACAGAGAGAAATTGTAAGATCCTCTATGAAATCAGTGCTGGTGTTGCAGCCAGGAAGGGAAGGTAAGGGCATGAAGCAGCATTAACAGGATAAGACAGAGCAGGTCTGCCTGTATTTTTTGCCTCTTACAAATTCTCAGCAATAGGAATATAATGTGAGTAGGAATTGCTTAATACTGTAGACGTAAATGAGCCCACTTTTTGATGTGCACTGGTTTACTATTTGCATATAGTTGTGCAAACACTTCAGGAAGTACTTGGTAAGGCCTTTCAAAAATTTAGCCTGAGTATTCAAAAATCACATTGTCTACAGGAAAGAAATGGTATCTCTGCCTGAGGATACAGAAGAGAAAGCATTATGCTTTTAAGTATTGCAAGCTGCAAGAGAATTGCAGAATCACAGAACACCATGAGCTGGAAGAAACTCACAAGGATCAACTCCAGCTCCTGGCCCTGCACAAACACCCCAACAATCCCACCCCGTGCCTGGGATGAATTCAAAAAACATGAATTCAAACATGAATTCAAAAAACTCTCCTGGAGCTCTGGCAGCCTGGGGACCATTCCCTGGGGAGCCTGGGCAGTGCCCAGCACCCTCTGGGGGAAGGACCTTTTCCTCATATCCAACCCAAACCTCCCCTTCCTGCTGTTTCCTCAAGTCTGGTCATGAGAGTGCAGAGATCAGAATCTGCCCCTCCTCTTCCCCTCACAGGGAAGTTGGAACCATGATGGGATCTCCCCTCAGTCTCCTCCAGTTGAACAGACCAAGTGCCCCCAGCTGCTCCTTGAGTTTCCCCTCAAGGCCCATCACCATCCTTATGGCTTTCTTTGGATGCTCTCTGATAGTTTAATGTCACTTTTTATATTGTGGCACCCCANTCCTGCTGTTTCCTCAAGTCTGGTCATGAGAGTGCAGAGATCAGAATCTGCCCCTCCTCTTCCCCTCACAGGGAAGTTGGAACCATGATGGGATCTCCCCTCAGTCTCCTCCAGTTGAACAGACCAAGTGCCCCCAGCTGCTCCTTGAGTTTCCCCTCAAGGCCCATCACCATCCTTATGGCTTTCTTTGGATGCTCTCTGATAGTTTAATGTCACTTTTTATATTGTGGCACCCCAAAGTGCTCTCAGCACTCGAGGTGAGGCTGCCCCAGCCCAGAGCAGAGCAGCAGTGACTGAGGTGGGTGAGAGCAGTGAGGAGCAGAGCAGTGGTGACACATCCCGGTCAAGATTTCCTCCCTCAATGTAAATGGAAATGACATCTGGCCCTTCCTGAGCTTGGAAACAAATCCTTGATGCCAATGGAGGTGAGGAGGAGGAGGGATGGGCAGGGGGTGACATGACCTTCCTCTTTTGGTAAAGGGAGTGACATTTTGTGACCTCCCACCTGTTTTCAAGACTCGTCTCAGCCATTGAAGCATTTTCTGTTGATTAAATAAATCCAATGATTTTACAGTACAAGAATACAGGGGACTGAGAATGTTTATTCCTGACCATTGCATGCTACCCAATGCTCCCTGTGCTTCCATCTTACCTCCACGATGAACTGATTCACTGAATTCCTTTCAAAATACATCCTTTGCTCTCTCTTGTTGAGGCACAGGGATTTTTGCTGAGTGCAAATCCCATCACTTCCATAAAGAACAATGAAGACATCTGCATCTGTGCCAGCTCCAAAAATATCACTGGTGTACACTGTGATCTCGTAAGGAACAACTGGTTTAGGAAATGACAGAAAACAGAAACAAGACAAAAGGAGTTAAGAGCCAGCATATCGATGCCTCTAAGAAAAAAAAATAATGAAACAAAAAATGAGTAAAATCTCAACAGTGAAAGAGGAGAGGGTAGCAATCACGTGCTTGTGGCTAGTTAAATTACCAAGTTGGTCAGTCCTATGAGAATCCAAAGGAATTTCCTTTCATAAGGGAATTCCTTTCCTTAATATGGCAAATTTACCTTGATATATGTTCATGCAATGAGTTTTTAGGTTAATCATGACATTCAGTATGCCTGCCATCCAAAGTTACTGAAACAAGATTTATTTCAAATGCTCAAGAGTCAAATCAAAACATGAATTCACAAATTTTTGAGCATTTATTAAGATGGATGAAGTTAAGACAATTGGAGGCAGTGAAAAATATTCAAGATAGTCTTATTGATAGCAAAGTCCTAATATTTCCATTACTAAGCACATGACAAAAATCTCTCAAGGAAGTTAATAATTCCTCTGTTCCATTTTCACTTTGTGCCACCTCTTCTAAAACACTGCATCAAATAGGTTATATTACAAACCAGACCCATGGTGAATGCTGAACAGTAGTGTTCAAGACCATAAATACTCCCCTATTTTTTTCCTGTGGTTTCTCCAGAATGCCCCATGACCCCAAAATCTGATGTCTCCTTTTGTTCTTTTCTATCTTCACAGCTTCTCAGTCCTGAGTCCTGCTGGAGTATGACTCAGACTTGCTCAGGAATAAGGCTGACCCAGGAATATGGGAACAGGGGTTCTGTTCCTGGCTCTGCTATGGATTTGTTGAATATATCCTCAGTTTTCAAGGTGAGATGGTGTTTAGCTCACAGAGTAAGAAACATAGGTTCAGATGCCTGCTAAACAGACAATTGTATACATCTTCAGATATAATCAATAAAGTCAGTGCAGTCTGAAGAAACAATCAAGGAATCAAGGCATTTTCTTTGGGATTAGGTGAATCACTCCCCAAATCTATCCTCTAAATGACCAAATAATCATGGTAACAATTCAGACACTCCGCTGTCATGAGCACATGTGATGTCAGGTGTGGCATCTGGCAAATTTTATCCTGTCCAAGACTCCTTTAAATCCTTTCTAAAATCAAAACACCAGGTAAGGCTTGGGCACCACTGAGATGCTGCAGAGACCTCTTCTGCCCCAGGAAGACACCTTCCCTCAGTCCTGACAACCATAAGCACAGCCTTCAACACCAGGATTCTGCCACTGCCACGATCTGCTCCTGGCTATCCTTCTCCCATATATCCCTAAAAAACTTCCATCCTTTCCCATCCCTCACTACAATCTTCTCAGCTGCTTGTCATTCTCACCCTCCTACTCTGCCACATCTTCTTTAGTTTTTGGTCTATATGTTACAGCAGCCTGTGCTGTGTTTCAGACTCAGCATCTCTGTTAGGGTAGGGAAAAGGCTCCCAGCACTACCTTTATTACTGTTGGAGTAACTCTGATTATTTTTATAAGAGACTAATCATCCATTAAAAGCTCAGGCTCTCTAAATACAGCTCTCAGGAGGCCACAGATGAAGAAGATTTCTTCTACAGGGAGTCAGCCTGGAGATACTCAATATTCTTCCTGTCCAACCCAGTGAAATCTGCTCTGCTGTGCTGCAAGTAAACTGGAATAGTTCTGTGATGTAAGAAGAGGGGGGGAATAAAAAATCCTGGATACCAAAAATTGCACACTATGCGTTATGAATTAAAAATTATCCTCTCTGCTGAAGGCCGTAGCACTTGCTCTTGTTGCTGGAATATTAACATCAGTTTAGAACTGAATCAGCAAAGCAGCACCCTAACAAGGTCACCAACAGCACAACTTTCAGCTGTCAGATGCCCATTTCATTTACGTGGCACTTTTAAAGCTGCATCCCCACAGGGATGATTTTAATTGGACTGTGGATGACATGTTTTCATCGTGAAACAATTCTGCCACGAGTCATCATAAAACAAATCAAGCTGGTTTAGTTACCTCTGGCAAACTGAAACCCACAGGTTAATTGTTAGGAAACCAGAATGTAGTAAACAGCACAGTGGGGACGGTTCAAATGGTGAAAAAGCCTAAGCTAACAGCGGGCCTGGTGCAAACTGTTTGCCAGAGAGGCCTGACTGCTTCCAAAGGCTGGATGTGGACTGCTGACAAAAATCAGGATAACACGAACTATGTGCTGAAAGGCACAGCATGCCAGAGCTCCTACATCATTAAAATATTTACAGGTATTAATAAATTATATAGCCAACTTCTGCATCAAAATATATATTGATTGGGATAACATGGAAAAAACAGAATAGAATCACATATTGAGTCTCAGGGTTGTATTCACTCCTATAAAAGGTATCACTGCATCAATTAATCAATTTATTTTTTCAGGCACAAAGACATGGAATAGCACATCCAACTCTGGGATCCCCAACTTAAAGAGGATGTGGAGGTGCGGGAGAGAGTCCAGAGGATACCATGGAGATGCTCTGGGGCTGCTCCCCTGCACAAGAGAAGGCTCCAGGCAGAGCTCAGAGCCCCTGGCAGGGCCTGAAGGGGCTCCAGCAGAGCTGCACAGGCACTGGGGACAAGGCCTGCAGGGACAGCACACAGGCAATGGCTGCCAGTGCCAGAGGGCAGGCACAGATGGGATCTTGGGCAGCAATTGCTGTGGCTGAGGGTGGGCAGGCCCTGGCACAGGATGCCCAGAGCAGCTGTGGCTGCCTCTGCATCCCTGGCAATGTCCAGGGCCAGGCTGGACATTGGGGCTGGGAGCAGCCTGGGACAGTGTGAGGTGGGGACATGGCAGGGGGTGGGACTGGATGAGCTTAAAAGCCCCTTTGAATTCTGTGGATCTGCTTTTTCTTCCACTGGATTGACAAAAGTGCAGAAAGGAGCAAAGAGAATCCTTTCTTCTGCTCCAGAGAGTTCGGATAAAGAAAGTGAGATGTGAGAAATAAAACTACCTCCATGAAAGAATGGGTGAAGCACAAAGACATGACAGTGGCAGATCCTCAGAGAAGAAATTATTCCAGTTTACAGACTGCAGGGTACATGGATCTGGACATGGGAGAGACCTTCAACATGGACAAATTTCTTCATTATAAAAAAGAAGGAGAGAAAACAGTGGATGGCCTTCCATGTGGTTATTCCTACAACTACTTGTGAATTTGGAAATTGAGGCAGAGAAAGGGAGTTCGGGCAGCTCTAAGGTTTGATATCTATATATAGATCTCCAGGCAGTAAGGTTTTTGATACCTTCAGTGCATACATTGAGGATGAGATGGGAGACAGTCTCGGTGTGAAATTTTTTAGCTCTTCTTATGAATGACCAAGGAAGAACCTGTCAGGAAATCAACTCCCAGGTGTCAGACCTCACCCCTCATCATTGTGGCATCCAACGCAATGTAAGGAAAAGGCAGTTCTGACAGTACCCTAATGGTGAGCAAAATTTATCAACCAACTTGAAATGAAACAGATCAGAGAGGGACAAGTCAAATACAGTCCCAGGGCTGTATTCTGCACGCTGTCAAAGATGCTCAAGAGAGGGGAGCATGAGAAGGGACAGGGCTACAAAGTAAGCAAAATATTTCATTTATTTCAAGAAAATCATGTTATCTGATCATCAGTATTCTGCAAGAAGGAAAAGAAGTTTCCAGAACTAGAGTTTGAGCATCTATAGCAGACTTGAGCTTGTACTTAGAAGGAGCTGAGTTGGGGTAATGTTTACCCAAAACATTAATTTGGAGGGGTGTGAAGAAAAAGGAAAAAATGGAGGACACTGGAAGAGGCAGAATGGTACAACACTTCTAGAAAAGCACCACAGTAAAGAAACTCAGGAAGAGGGTCTTTCAGAAAGAGATGGATGTGCAATGCCAAAGGCACTGGAAGAACTAAGACTTGGAAGCAAGACCAGAGTGTCGGCTTTGGCAACAGAAACAGCAATATTAGAATGGAGCATGATCAAAGGGAAACTGGAGACAAGGAAGACAGCTTGGAATGAGCAGAGGACTTGGAGAGGATGGGGAAATAGGAGGAAAAAGACAATCATCCACATCCACACGACTTCTAATGATTCTCTGAATTGGCAAACACAGGAAATGTTAATCTAGGGCACCCAAAGGAACATTCTTGCAGTAATTTGAATAGTTGGCATGTGATCTACTTATAAATTTTCCAAAGCCAGTTCAAGGGAGAGGCAAAACCTATAAAACTACACGAGATAGTGTGATTTTATCTTCTGTAATGATGAGTGTATCCTGGGGAAATGGCAATGTGCTCACATGGGATGTACTCTACTGTCTGCAGCTCTGCAGGGAAGATAATTCTCTCAACGGCTCCATCATCCTCTGATTTATCCAGCCAGCGACCACAGGGGAACTTGAGGCACTGTCCCAGGGATGGGGCATCAATCTCCACCCATTCCAGAAACCAGCCAGTTGAATTACCTGTGGTGGAGAGATAACAATGAATAACCCACCAAGCCTTTGCAGATAGCAGCAAATGAATCACTGCACACGAGACCTTCAAGAAATAAATCTTTCTGTCTTTTGCCAAAGGGAATGTAGAATATGTGGAGTAAAGATCATTGGATGCAATTGCCCAGTATTGAGGAAAAGCACTTCACATTTCTAGAAGTGTCAGGCTAAAGATGTGCATGTGGAAATGCTAATTACTGCATCACTTTTGTCAATTTGCCTCCGTAATAATACAGAGCAGTTATCAATAAATCCTTAATGACCCATAGGGGAGGAGATCCATGCATAGCTCCACTGCCTCCCTTGTTTATAGAAGATACACAGAATTCTATCTGAAAAGCAGCCAAGACTTGATCAAAATGCCACCAGAAACTTAATAAAGAAGTGAGACAAGTCTATGGGCCCCATGCCCACAAAAACAAATATGAGGTTGGGTGATGATCTGTGAAGTCTCTCTAAAGATGTGGCCATAGAATTATAAAGAATCTTGCAGAGGGAGAGGATGCAAAGCTACCTGCAAGTTGGCACCACTGAGCTCCCAATGTCACATGGGAATGGAATCAGCAGCAGAGATAGCAGCAGCAACAGCCAAAGTGACAACAAAGATCTGTCACCAAAAGGTAAATTACGTTTGGGGCATTGGAGGCAGGTTATTGTATACAGCAATGCACCCAGTGCACTAGAAACACAGCATTACAAAGAGGATTATCTTACCTTTATTGTCATGGCCTATCTTGATTTTTTTCAGGTCTCCAATGTCCACAGACTCCACTGTAAACTCATCTACCTTCCCACGCTCAAATTTGTTCTTGTTAATCTTTGAGGCCTTTAGGCTGACTATCCCTGTTGTGGCGATGCAAAAGGACATTGTTCAGCATGTGAAACAAATCCTCTGGGAATGTCAACAGTGGAACGAGGGAAGTGGCTAAAATGCAAAAATTGGCTTTTCATCCCAAGATCTGAGCTTTGTCCCTCCCTCTGAGCTCAAGTCTATACCAACACCCAAAATATACAGAATTCCTGCCTTGAGTGATCCTCTGGCAGTGAAACAGGGACGATGCTGTCGTGCTGTGTTCGCATTTAAAGAAATCAGTGCTACCCATCAGTTCCCTGTCACTCTCACAGGCATCCCAGCCACTGCACACACGGCTCAGCTGCTTCCAAGAGGATTTGCTCATCAGCTGATTAAATACTTCTGAGCCACTCTAAGAGGCAGAGGAGGGTTGGGTTTCAGGAGCATGCTGATTCATTGCTGAGGAAAGCAAATCATCCAGTGCATTCACTACTCAATAATGTAGTCCCAGTCAACTGTGCTGTTTCTATAATTGAAATTAAAACCTTTAGACCAGCAGCTGGTGCAAATCAGCATCTCAAAGTTTGG
Organism: Thryothorus ludovicianus; assembly: GCA_013397245.1. Classification (NCBI taxonomy): domain Eukaryota; kingdom Metazoa; phylum Chordata; class Aves; order Passeriformes; family Certhiidae; genus Thryothorus; species Thryothorus ludovicianus. The sequence goes on from VZTB01004762.1 coordinate 127,508, forward strand.
CAGTGATTTACAGCAGCTGGTGCCGTGCTCCAAGTTACCAGGATGTGTGCACCGACTGCAAGAACATGAAGTTGCACTAAAAGGAGTGAGAAATGGGTATTGAGGAAATGAAAGGAAACCATGATCTGTCTTTTCAGGTTTCAAACAAGGAGTTACTATCCTTTTCCATCATTTGAAGCCATACCTGTATCATCTTTACTTCCATAGAGTATGATGAAAACGTTGGCATCTGTCCCAGCATTCTTCTTGTCCCCCGTTTTCACTTTCACTGTGTATGTTGTTGATTTAGCTGCCAGACAAAATATCTTAATTTCAGACTGCAAAGTCTGGCCAGGAGTTAGCCCTAATTTTCCTTGCATAATAAGTTAATCCTAATTTTCCTTGGTTTGAGTTTTGTTTTGAATGATCACAGCCAAACTGTAAGCTCTAATTCCTGTCCTATGCTCTGGTAACCCTTGAGGTGAGCCGGATTATCTGGTCCCAGAATCTTACGTTTCTCCAGTCACTCAGCACATTTCCTGCACAGCTACAGATAAGAAATGTGCCCAAGCCTTCCCATTTGCTTCCTGGGAGCCTCTAACCCTCCTCAAAGCTTCCTCTGACTGTAATATTTTATTTAAAAAATCCACATACTCCCTCCTTTATTTCACTGGCATCAAATAATATATGTGCATATAGCACATACCAGAAAGTGTGTGCACTGACATATACAACATATATTCATATTCAACAACACTCCTTTCAGAACAGCAGCAGCAGGGATGTTTCTAATGTACCATCTTCTAGAAAGTGCAGTAAACTCATAAATAATCCAATGGAAAAGTCTAATATGGTCTTCATTCAGCTGCTATAACCTCAAGATTTCCAAAATAGAATATTCCCTCCCTAGCTGGACATATCTTTCCAAGATGTTGGTCAATCAGCACGACCTTTATCAAAGGGATAAACACTTCATGGAGTATTTTTGACTAGATAGCTCGCAGAAATTATTCATGTATTCAAAAGCATCTGAGGGGGAAATAGGGGAGAGTTTAACAGCAGACACAAGCAGCAAGATGGAAAGTGAGATAAATTTAAGTCCCTTCTCTTTCTCTGGGTGTGTTTTCACTCTGCTCAGTTTCATGTTGGAACATTTAACCATTAGAGTCCAAGATGTAAAATGAATGAGATTTATTCCTATAATAATTAGTAATGAGACTTATTCCTATAATAATGAGATATTAGCAACCAACATGCATTTCAGTTCAAAAATGACTAAACATATTACCCATCTTCCCAGTTTTGGCACTTTGCGTCCAATCTTGCAAGATGATTAAATCAACTGAAAATGAGGAGGGTCCACTCCTTAGAGTCTGACACACACTTGATGCTTCTTTCACACCAGAAAATTTCATTTTGGGGCAAAAGTACTCACAGCCCAGTGAGTAACTGCTACTGCTACTGCTAATGCCCTCAACAGCACTAACAACCCCACGCTGGAGGAAATACAGGTCCAAAAAATATATTCCACCTTTCTGTTCCAGGCCCAAAGTTGCAGGAGACTGGCCATCATTTTCTGAGTCTTTCTTTACAAATGCTTCATCCACTGGGACCAGCTCCCTGGCAATCTGACCATCATCTTCCTCGACTGCCAACCACCGCTGGCACGGGAAGTAGTACCTGCAAAATGACAACAGCACCTGGCACTTACACAGGGCTTCACAGGCTTTAATAACATAAAAAAGCACAGATCAGAGGCTACTTGAAGGAAAAAAAATAAAACAACAAGATTACTCAAAGCTGAGCAGTTCATCTGTTTTCGTCCTCAGGATCTGGGAGCTAAATCCATAAATAGGTTTGGGAGCTCATACTACTAAGTGCTGTTTCTGGGCTGCCAGCTCCACATGGTAGATTTATTTTAATTTCATTCCCAGAAGGAGTTCAGTAACTTGAAGGAACCTCCAGTCTCCCAGGCATTTTATGTTTATGAAGACTGGACCCATCTTGTCCTTAAGAGTGGTCCCACCCATCAGGGCATTTTGCAACTTTTAAGCATGTGATTTCCAGCAAGTTCCAGCCCAAAGGCAAGCCCATATTTCAGGTTTTGAACCGCCCATTCTTAGACCCACCCAGCTTGTCTGTGGAAATCATGAGAGTTTGTTTAGATCAGAATTCGCTTTTGGCCCAGACCTTTACATTAAGTACAAAAGGCAAACAAAACATGAGCTCAGAGATTTCCAAAGCGAAGCCTAGAAGGGAAATGCTTGAGACCAGCCTCTGCTCCAGGAGGGAGAGATAAGCCTATCCCAGGAGAAACAAAAAAGCTGAGTTTCCCTTCCAAGCACTGCTGGTTCCCAAATTTAAGAGGTTCTGGGACAGAAAATGCCTCCCACAGATACCGCAGAGTGGCCTCTGGCTCTGTGTCATGGCACAGAGGCCAGAAGGCTCCCAAAGGATGCCCATTCCCTGCGAGCCACTGAGGAGCTGCAACGATGCCCTTCTGCATCTCCTCTGCCTCCCCACGGCTCCTGAGGACTCCTGACCACAGGAAAAGGGCACAGCAGGCTCCTCACGTGATGCTCTCCTTGAGGTCAATGATCTCCACCCTCTCCAGGAACCAGCTGGGGCTAGAACCAGTGTTATCGTGGCGGATCCGCAGCTTCTTCAGCTCGCCCAGGTCAATGGCTTTGATGGTAAACACATCTACCTGCACAGGAGGCAAGAGGCAAATGGCAGTGTTTCCGAGAAAAGAAGGGAACAAGGGTGGTCTTTTTTTGCCATTACAAATTAGCTATTTGCAAGTTCTCTTTGTACTCTTTGTGTGGGTGTACAAAAATAACTACAGAGCTCTGAGGTCTCCCATTAATGCTCATGTTTGGCTCCTCACCTCATGGCATTCATGTTTGGAGCTGCTCACCCCTTCACTCCTCTCCTTACCTCATCCCATTTTCAACTTCATGTAAGTTTAACTCTTCTCTGCTAAATGTCATTCCTTGCAGGCTTAGTATTTTCCCACAGATTGACTCTGGAACCACACAAAACCCATGTTGACTCCACGGAAATTCTCCTGCACACCTCTGTGTAGGATCTTAGAATATCCAGGGTTGGAAGGGATCCACAAGGATCACTGAGTCCAACTCCTGTCTCTGCACAGGACAACCCCAAAACACAGTCCATATGCTTTATTTCAAACATTTCAAAATTTCTTCCTTCTGTCATTTGCCACAACCAAGAGGATCATTTATTAACTGTGTTAGTGTGACAGGATGGTCCTTGTTATCATAACAGTTTAAACATCTTAATGTGATTAATATGTTGGTAGACTTTGGGTTTGTACTCCCAAGAGTAAGTAACATTACATTTGCAGCTTGGAGCTCTTCCCACTGAATGAAGAACCATGTGCAGGTTGCAGTTTCATCAATGCCAAGCTCATAAATCACAGCTAACAGCTTATTTAACAACCTTAGGG
>VZTB01004762.1:130991-165624 GCA_013397245.1 Thryothorus ludovicianus
TTTTTTTTTTTTTTTGTGGTTGCAAGTTTTCCACAGCTGCTTTTTGTTTCTATAATTTTCTGTTCTTCGGAATTATTCCTTGAAAAACTCCTGGCTGTAACAGTAGCTTGTTAATTGTTCATAAACTTTTTATAGCACATACTCAACATACATCAGATGATCTTTAATTGGATTGGATTATAATATAATTACAGCACACTGTGTAATATTGCTTTTATTCCCTGGCTGACTGGGTAGAACATTTAAATAGTATTTGCATCTAAATATCTACATGCTTGAACAGCCCCAAAAATACTCTCCAATATTAATTTAAAGTTTGTAAATATTAAGTATTTCTGAAAGGAAGCATTATTACCAAAATGCCTATAGGAAACAGATGCAGAAAGGGGCTCCAACACGGAATTGGTGTTCAGCTTATTATTCAAATGAATCTCCCCTGGAAACTGTTTTGAGGCATTTTGTTTTATGTAACATATTTCAGAAATAAAGCACGTTTGAAGGAAGTGAGAAGGAGCTCTATTGAACAGCCAGCACGTCAGCCGTGAGCCCTGCCAGCCTCCTTCTCGCTTGAGTGAGTGGAGTTCATGCATTACCTGTCCTTTCTCAAACTTGTTGAGGTTATTTGACCTTTTCAGCTGGCGCTCACCCGTGTCTCCTCTTTCCATGCCATAGATGCTCAAGAAGACATTAGCATCTGTCCCAGCCCCCCACACAGTCCCAGTGAGAACGCGGACTTCATACGTATTTTCTGCAAGTGAAATTGCAAAGGCAGGTCAGAAGAACCCCAGAAATGGCCATATTTCATCAGATCTTTCGTGGCTCACCATGAAAGTGTGTAACCCCTGAAATGCCAGCACAGAAAAGAGTTTGCCTGGAGTTTATTGGCAAATCTATCGTAAAACATGAGCAGCTCTGTCTTTCTCCAGCCCCTTTCCTTCGCCATAACTACAGTTGCATTTTGCTAAACTCTCAGCCACTGTGGCAACCTCTGGTTGCCCCAGACAACCTTTGATGAGTTCTTTAGGATATTCCAATTTCAGACTTCAATATCTCCTCCGTGCTCTGCCTTAGTTTACCCACCATTCTCTTCCTCCCTGGCCTGATCCACCACAGATACCGGGCATGCCTGGGGCAACGGGGTGGTTGTGGGGGATAAATGGTCCTGCCAAGCACTGTGGTGTGGTTATCATCCCTCATGCAGAGGATACACACGCACACATACACACATTCCCTCTGTTATTTACCCTCCAGGTCAGACTCTTCATCAGGCACCAGCTCCACCACGAGCTCCTTATCCCCCTCGTCCTTAGCGAGCCAGCGATGTGCCACAAATGTATAGACATCCATTCCTTCTTCCTCCTTGGTCTCCTCCTCCCCCTCATCAGACTTCTTTTTCTCCTTCTTTTTGTCAGACTCCTTTGTTTTAGCAGCCAGGCGCTTCAGCGTGACGCTTTCCAGGAACCAGCCATCCCCAATGCCTGTGCCGTCGTGGCCTATCCGAATCTTATAAATCTTGCCAACATCTGCGGCCTCTCTCTGCCGCCAAGGGAAAGTCAGCACCCAGGGGGATAGAAGAAAATCTTAATTTCATAAAGCGCTTTCTCAGAAATGAGAAGCACGGCCTCTATCACACAAAATATCTCAGCAAGGATAAGAACATTTTCTTAATGCAAGTTTACATTTATTTTTTCCTTCCTGCTTTACTATTTCATGCTTTCAGTTACCAAATCTCATCTGAATGGATTAAGCTGAAGATGTTCAGAGCAGCCATGGTGAGGAGAGGAGCTAAATCCATATTTATTGGGCTCCCTGCTTCCTCATTGCATCCTTACCTGTATTGTCTCTCTGTTGTCACTAAAGATGAATATACGATAACACCACACCAGGTTTTTACAGATTCTCAGTGCATGAGGCATTTTGAAAATTAATAATAAGATGCCTTTCATGCTCAGCACAGGATATGAACCCAGCAAAGCAATAATGGTGTAGTGAAAAGGCAGTTAACTCATGTAACCCGATCTCTGACACAGACCGTGGGTCTGGAGTGCCCTTCTCCTTCCTTCCCATGTGGGAAATCAGAGAAGTATTTTCTCACTTTGCTGGTGAGCATAGAGGATCCAGTCATCAGTGGTTACAGTGCTTCAGTGCCAGTAGGCTGATCAGTAAGAAGATTTACATCCCCCTCGTCAGCACAGCAGACACAAAACCATCTTGGTTTAGATTATCTGTCCGGATTACTACCTAATGATGTTGGATAGAAGATTTTACTCCACACAATCCTTCAACAACCCATGGCTTGTTTCTGATGATTGCTTATGCTGTTATGCAGTGTTTATATCATAAAACTTGCAAACATTTGCTTCAGGCTGAAATCTGGCACTTGGCATGTAAGGTTTTAGTCTAGGAGCGTTTTGTAGATTAAAACAAAATCAATTGCACGCAAGATGCTTATCAGAAAACTGAAATTGATCCCGCTGTCCTGACATAAAGAATGTATCTTTCCTTACACGGATTTACCCTTAGATTTACTATAATCATCCTGCATGCCTTGTCCATGACTGATGGCATTTCCTATTATCATGTAGCTCACAGAATCTTATTTTTGCCCGTGTCTTTTTGTAAACATTCATATAGTGAAAGAGATAGACGATCTGTTTATTAATGCTCTGGAGCTTCTGCCTTGTGTGCTTATAAAAAAATCACAGAAATGGGCATAATTTTCAAATCTGGCAATAAATATCAGAGAGAAGATATATGCAAAGCTATGTAAACAGAACATTGTACATATGGCTTTATTATAAATCTGATATTGGCTAATAGCTCTTACTCATAAATTTTAGAAGGCTTATTTCCTTTAAAATCAGAGAAACGTAATCTTAAAATTATAGAGAGTTTTTTAAAAGCAAACATTTATAAGGTACTAGTCATTTCAAATCCCAAAAATCTCATTAAAAATAGATAAACATCAGCAACTCCATTCGCTAAAGCAAGAAAATGAAGCAGGAAGAGGTGAACTGATCTCAGAAATACACAGTACAAAACTGGCAAAGCTGTGGATAAAGGCACCTCCACTTGGACACTGGCAGCAGGAAAGACATCCCAGTCTTGATGATTCAGGGGAGCTTCAGCAATTAGTGCCAAGCTCAACTGCACTGAGATTAATCCAGCCTCTGTGGGACTGCAAATTCATGAGAAGACTGAGGCACTGCTGTGCCAAGTCTTGTGCTGTGAGCAGATATGACAGATGTGCCTTAAATCCTGCTTCCACCTGGGCTCCCTGCTTCACTGTCCAGGTGTTGGTCTGTCCTCCAGTACAGGGGGATGTGGCTCTGACATGTCCTGTCAGAGCATCCTGTCTTTGCTCTGATCCCACACCAGGGCAAGTGCTAGACCCTTTCTGTCCCCAAACTGTGGTTTCTCTGGGTAGAAACTCAAACCAAGAAGGCAGAAAAGAACATTGGTCCTAAAGGGAGAGGATGCCTGACCACATTCTCTGTGCAGCCTCATCTGCCCAGGACATCTTCTGGGTTATTCAAGTCCTGGCTCACTCTCTAGAGTTATGTTGGAGGTTTCTCACCCCTCCAAACCCCTTCCCTTTGCTGCTGGCTGCTCAGAAAGAGGTGTGGGCTCTGCAGTGTAAGCCAGAATTCTGACCATCCTGATACTTGAGGGATTGAGCTGTGCACATTGAGCACCAGGGCTGTGCAGTGCCTGGTGGAACAGTGTTACAGGCATTGTGAAATCCATGAGGAATTCACACATCCTCAGGAATTACAGCTGCAAACCTCTGCAGGGCTGATGCCTGTACCCGTATTTAATGGTGTGTGTGACCAGAGGCAAACCTGGGATTCCTTGTATTCTTATACAAATGTGTTTTCTTCTTCCCCTAGCTGCACAATGAGAATTGGCAAAAACATGTGGTCAGGCCCAAAGTTTAAAGTCTTTTGAAATCCTTTTGAAAGTAAATATAAACAAATACTGCTATTAAACCATAAATTTCAACGACACCTTTGCTAGTAGACCCTCAGAAGATCTAAGTCCCTCCACAGAACACAAAACCTCATAAAGAAATAAAAAACCTTCCAAAACTATGGGTAGATGACAACAGATACTGCCAGACCTGCAATTTTCTTGAAAAGTCTTTTTTTTGCGCGTATATGATTGGGCCAGTTACTCTACTGATGTCTCTATTTTGGCTGATCATTTCTTTCCCCTCTTAGAAGTGGCAGTGGCTGCCTCCATCATACCTTGAAGATATCTGTGGCTCCCCTTTCAAAGTTGTTGGATCTGTTTTCTAAGATGATCAATTCCGTTTTGCCAGTCTCGCCATAAATCTGCATGAAGACTTTGGCGTTGGTGCCTGCGGCTCGCACGTTTCCAGTAACTACAGACACCTCATAGTTTATCACTAGTCCAAAAATAAAGCAATTAAATCAGCAGAGAGAAACCCAGATAACAACATTCCCAGGGGCTCAGGTTCGAAATTAAATTACCTTGTCTTAACAAATGTCCACGTAGCCAACCATTTGCTCTTATCCAAACTAAATGTGAGATAACAGAACTCTTCACTGAGGACTAACCTAATAGTTTTCCTTTTACAAGTATTAGCCAGTGTCAGAGGGGTGCAAAACAGAGCCTTAAAAGGGAATTTTGTTTCAGTACTAACTATAGAGTGGTTGAATGATCTCCTTAGCACAGTGCAAGGGAGGGAGTTGCAGAGAGCAGGGGAAAAACACAGCATTCTTTCTCAGGATCCAACAGCAAATTTTAAATGTAGCCTTAAAAGAAAATGGGTCTACTGATAAAAGTCAAGTGGCCAGTAGGGATTTGGCACTTATTTATCAAACAGCTTCTCCTTTCCAGGAAACAGGGTAGTAAAGACAGGATGGGACATGTGCTGGTGCATAAAGAGAAAAAAGGACTGGGGCAGAAAAATATAGGAAAAAAGAACTCACTGATATTGAAGCACATTGTTTTGTGCTGTGTTGTGCTGCCCAGGATGTAAATTTTTCATATGGTGTCAGAAAACGGAGATTAAAATCTCTGTAATGTTTTTCCAACTCTTTCAGAAAACGCGAGTAGAATATTTTACTTTCCTCACCAATACAGGCTTGTAGGAATAGCGACATTTTGGTTTTAGTGTCTGAGACAGTGGTGACCTTACCCTGAAGAATGGGAGCAATGCATATTTAGCCCTAGCTATATAGCAGCACGTGTTGTCTTACATTTCTCAATAGGCAAAATCTCACTTGGGTAGACCTCCACCTCCACCCTGCCATCAGCCTCATCCTTGTCCAGCCATCGGTTGCAGGGGAACATGTACTGCCTTCCCTGGACTGGAACTGTGATCTGGACACTGGCCAGGAACCAGCCGGACCGCAGGCCCACGTTATCGTGCCCAATCAGTATTCGGTTGATCTTTGAAAAAAAGCAAACAAAAACCCAGAGGGCAGGGGAAAACCCAACACAACAGAGTTTGTGTAACGTAAAACAATCTCCTTAGCCTGGCATGGTGCTCTTCCACCGTGTTCAGGTAAATAATTTATATATATATGCTTAACTCTAGACTTAAAACACTCCTCACATGCCAGCATGCACAATAGATTACTGGTGGAAAATCTAGGTAAAATATGTCTATTAATATCCAATGTAAATGGCAAAGGTTCTTTCATCACATTCAATATGCAGTGTTATTTTTATCCTGAATCCAGACACTTTCACAAAGTATAGAGCCACCTGCAATTAATTCTTACCTTTCCAATGTCCATCATATCTAGAGTAAACTCATCCACTCGACCACGTTCAAAATAATTGCCTAGATCATTATCAGAGACTAAGAGAGGCTCTTTGCTGGAGTCTGCTTTTTCACCGTAGAGTTTGATGAAAACTTTGGAATCTGAGCTGGCACCGGGGATATCTCCCGTCTTCACGCTGATATGATAACTGACATCTGGAGTAAGATGGATGTACAAAACACAGACATGTGAGTGGCACTTCCAGTGCCCAGACAGGCAATTGGCTTCAAACAACTTACAGGGGAGGAAGAACTCCAGACACAGACACAGAAAGGCCATTGCCCTCCCTTCATGCATCCAGCATCTCAGAGATTCTGGAGAAGCTGTCACACCTCGGAGTTATTCACCAAAAAATGAGAGATCCAACAGGTACACTAGAAAGCATAAAATAGTCTGTATGCCTCCCTCTCATTGTTAGATGATTACCCAAGCCATAAAAATGCACTTAGGCAAATGGGATTATTTCGCCATTTTTATACTTCCAATTTAATTCAATAATTTTGAACTTCTTTTTTTCCTTCTTCTTCTTTTTTTTTTAACAAAAGAGCCCTACACTATGCAAGCACCATTTTCTAAAGAAAATTGTAGCATTGGAGCCCTGGTTCTCCAGAAGAGAACAATATAATATTTTTGGTGATTTTCTTCAGAGAATGCAGTTATTTGATAGAATTCACTCTATTAAAACAGTGGCAATTCAAGATTCTTCAGAGAAAAAGAAAGCAGTTCTCAAACAAATCACAACTTTAAAAAACGTTTCTTTCTACACATATAATGTTGCAATTATGTTCTTTTCTGTAAATAAATTCCATTCATAAACTAAAATTTAAGAGTCAGAGGCATCTCTCTCAGCATGACCTGCTGCAGCTTCTTGCATAAGAATGGCAAAAAACGCCCAGTAGGTTTACTAGGAACTGACAAGACTTATTAAGAAGAATAAAGGAAATAAACACATCCACAGACGACTCAAACCCAGACCTTCATTTTTCCAAGCTAAACTCACTTTTTAGCAATGGTGACTCCCCAGCAGGCACTAATTCTCGGACAATCTGACCATCGTCCTCATTTTTGTCAAGCCATCTGGTTTACAAACAGAAGTAAGTTATCTTTGAATAATTAGCACCTGTTAGACCTTTCAAAATCTACGCTGGCTTCACACATAGACCATATCCACACTACAGTCAAAAAGATATTTTTAGAGGGCTCTGTATCCCTGTTATCTTAGCAGGGACTTGACCAGACCATACGGCAGCCACATTTTGAATCTCCATTTTTCCAAGAAGAGGGACCATGAGAGTTCTGCTCGCAGTACATAAGCATCTGCTGTGATGTCCATCTGTCTGAAAAGCACAAACTCCACAACCACAAGTTATTCCTGTGAACAGGCAGTCTTAGTGTCTTGAAAGCAATGACCTTCATTGACCAGAAAGACTTGCAGCCTCTGCTGCTGAAGGGAGGGGATGAATTATGTTGTTCCCATTTTCAGGCTGGGTATGTGCAGGAGGCTGGCACCAGCAAAAAGGAAGGATTTGCAATGTTTCTCAACACTAAGGATCCAACTAGACTAATCAAGAAGAGGAGCTGGGCACAAAGCAAACTGTAGCATGGTCTAATGGAAAAAAAATCTGAGAGGAAGATCATGGAATCATAGAATGGTTTGGGTTGGAAGGGACCCTAAAGACTACCCAGTTCCCACCTCCTGCCATGGGTAGGGACACCTTCCACTTTCCCAGCTTCCTCCATGCCCCATCCAACCTGACCTTGAACACTCACAGGGATGGGGCAGCCACAGCTTCTCTGGGCAACTTGTGCCAGAGCATCACCCCCCTGATAACAAAGAGTTCCTTCTTAATGTCTAATCTCTCTGCTCTTCTTCTTAAGCTCAAGATCATTTCCTCCTCCTCCTACCACAACATGCCCTTTCCAAAAGTTGCCTCTTCAGCCCTCCTCCAGAAATCCACTCCCAAAATAAAGGGGTACTAATTGCTAACCTGGCAACTTCTGCAACAGCTGCTCCTTCAGCCTCAAGGGTGAAGGATTTACAGTCTTGCACCATGCACCCCACAGCAACCATTGCATGAAAACAGCCAGGGCCCTGGCAGAGGTTTCTTCCTTTCCTCTTCAAACACAGGCTGCTGCAGCACTCAGTATATTCCGGTAAGCATCTGTTTTGGGTCAGGTTTCCCACAGTGGTGCTGTGAGAGCAGGAGCAGTTCTCAGAATGGCCATTGTTCCCAGGTACATATGTATCTGCAGCAGTGCCTTTTGCAGCTAAAAATACTGTTTCAGATCAGCAGGGGCGAGAAAAGGACAAATGAGCCCTCTCTGGCAGGTCATGCAGAGTATTTAAATGGCTCCAGGACGAGAAGGAGTAAAAACAAATCCCCAGAAACAGTTTATTTTTAAAGGTGGCCACTCTGGACCACAGCAAACCTGCTTCTGCACAAACACTTGCAGCCCAGTGCCCTGTGAGCTTCCCAGAGTGTCACAGTGACACACACACTGTCCTTGGCTGACCTCTGTGCCAAAAAGAAGGGGAGCTCATTTCCCATCAGAGTTTTCATCTTTGACTTTGACAGTGAGTCAGCACGTATGGGAACCAGAAAATGACCCTTATAACCAGGCTTTGGGGACATGAACAAAGAGAGCTGCTGAGAGCTGGATCAAACCTAAGGCACCTTGCTGGTAAAGAGCCAGCACAGCTCAAAGTCATCACCTTGGGTTTGGAAGACCCAGAATGGTATGTCTCCACTTCACCCATCTAAAGGAATATTAAATTTTCAATCTTCTCTCCTCTCCTCCCACACAGAGGAAAACAATAAGCACAAAGAAACCATGCAAAAAAACCCCAAACAAAAACAGCACCAGGAAAGAAATCCAAACACGAGATAGAGCCAGCCAGTCCTGGAAGCACGAGCAGCAGTGTTCTCATGCCAAAGGAGTGCACAGGAGCCCCACCACACAGACAAACATCTCCAGCCCCAGCTTCCCTTTAAGCTTTGAGAGGTTGTCAGCTATGCACTCTTCCCAGATTCTTCAGTTTCAGAAAAGCAGGTGGGTTTGGACAGGGCTAAAAGCTCGGGTGGTCAGTGTGGAGAAGAAGAACACATGAACATGTGATGATCACACAAGCACCATGTGAGGGCATCTGGTGTGGTGTTGTGCCTCAGAGGAGGCCAAGGGGTATGGTGGGATAGAGGAGCAGAAAAATCTGTGGGGAAGACCATTGAAACTGATGACAAGAACTGAGCAAGGGTAGATTGCAGTAAGAGCATGCTAAGTCATCACGTTGTCTCAAGAAAGGAAGCCTTTATTGATATTTTTGGGGCTGGAAGTGGGATGGGGTTATTTTTTACCTGTTAAAACTGGTCCTTAATACCTTTGTCTTATGTAGTTCTTCATGCTGTCTCGGGATTCACATCCTTGGACAGATGTCCAATGTCAAGATGCTTCTGTGTACATGGATGTTAACTGGGAGGACCCACAAAATTCAAGCCTGGATGCCACCACCCCTGAACTCAGCATTGCCTTCAGAAAGGCAGAGGCTCACAAGGCAGACACCCTTCTACTCCTTGTTCTGTTTTTTGTGCCCTGTAAGCTGCTGTTTCTGTTGCCAGTGGACATGCTGCTGTTTTCTGTCACTTTTGCCATTGCTGACATTTTAGGGGTATCTGGGGTAAATCTGAATCCTGCACTGAGGTGGGAGGATAAAAATACATCCCACAAGAAACAGATCTCTGTGTGCAGCAGAGGAAATGCTGACTGCTTCAGCAGTGAGGACAAAGGAGAAAAGCAAATCAGAAAAGCAGGACACACCCCAAGATAAAGAAATTCCCTCTGCTTTTTTTATCAATTACCAGTGTTGGTAGATAGTGATGGCAAGAGAAGAAGCATATCTTGGACTGGAGGAGGAAGAGAGGGATTTATCAGCAGAAGTGGCTTTAAAGCTCCTTGTGCTGTTTCAGCCAAGAGAACAGTCAGGAGTGGCAGGAGCACTATTTTCTTGAGAAGATTAGTGACAGAGGAAATATTTGGATGAGCAATGCCACTGCATCCCTTCCTTTCATTACATATGCATCAATATCCTAATTTCACTTCAGTGTAATTCCAACAGCAAATCACAGAGCAGCAGATTGAAACCAGGAGTTTATAGTCTTACCCCATATACAAATGGATTGACACAACTGGCTGCTGAAAATAGAATGTTTCAGTGCAGTGCCATCATATCCCTAGTACAAAAGGCATGTCAAAATCTCTTATTTTATCAGAGCCTCTATATGATTTCAGTGAATGCAATTCACATGCCACTATGGATTTTGCAAGGGTGTAGCCGTGTCCTGTGTCACATCCTTGGTTTTAAAGAAAAGTTTTATGACAAATATAACTCAAAGAGGACAGAAATATGACATGAAAGCCACTTCAGAATTTCTAGAGGATCAGAGAGTCAGGTGACTACTGGAAAAAATACAATATGACATCATATATAGCATTTAAAACCCAGCCTTAGTGCAATTAGAATGATTGACACAACCATTAGACTCAGAGGCACATATGTAATTGTGTGTGCCTTTAAATATAACCTATATACAGAAATGTGTAAAAAGAGATAGACATTGCAGTTTATTTTTAGGCAAGAAAAGGAGGTTTCTCTGGCTCCTTTGTATGATGAGCATTTTTTGGCATTTGATTGAATAAATGTTCTTTCGCAGGAGTCTCCTAGTGCTTCATCCCATTCATGGTCTGTTGTTCTTCAGAGAAAAAACAATGTTCCCTTATGCTTGTGCTGGAGTAAAAATTAGGATGGTGGGGACCATATGCTTGGGAAAAAAATTTAATGACATATCACTGAAGATTTCAGTGGAGTTGTAATGATTTATAACAAGCAAAATTCTATCCTATCACGAACTCACGACTTTGATTGAAAATTCATTTCTGTCTGGGATATAAATATTATAAAAAATAGGCTGTTTTTAGAGCGTGTCAGCTAGTCCATTCCTGGACTTCCATAGAGCTTTGAGGAGAAAATGACACCAGAAGAACTCAGTTCTGATCTTCCAAAAAGTTTGGCTCCGTTTCTGGGGCAAAAGTTGAACTCCCTTAATTTTGAGCTTTGCAGCAGCATTCATCATCACCACACCTAAACCACATCAGGTATTACAAGGTATAAACTGTTCACTGAATGATTCAGTATTCAGTTCCTAAAAGCATGGATATTATGATGCCATGTGGTCATAAGGGAGGAATAGTACTGCATCCAAGTGATGTACAAGTAATTCTGCAAATAATGCTTGAGGAAGTAGATTGCATTTACTTCTTGCAAGCATGAATCAAATGACCACTTTAAAAATCACTGACTGTAAGCCAACTGTTTAAAGAGTTGAAAGCACAGGCCTGGGAGTCGTTATTTCTCGATGCTCTTCCTGAATCTGACACAAACTCACAATTAATCCACTTAGCTTCCCTTTATCTCTGCTGGTTCCCTTGCACAACAAAAACAGTTATTACAGAGCTCATGTGATTACTAAGTGATAGATGATCCTGTGGAGTTGCAGAAAAGATTTCAAATTAAAAGGCAAAAACATTGTCGTGGATATAAATATGTAAATAACAAGAACAGAGAGACTTCAACAAGTTCTGTGCGATGGAGTTCTATAAGGGTATGTTGAAGATATCAGTTAGAGAGGAAGCTGGGTAGGCAGATTTGTGATAGAGTATCTGCTGCAGAGGTAAGGAGCCTGTGGAGCTTTCTGCACAGGTGAGATATGTTTCTGCTGGAAGGCATTTTGCCCCCTAGCTGTCTCACAGGAGCAGCTGAGTATCACAAGGTCAATGGATTTCAGTATGAACCCCGCAGCAAAAGGTGTTTCCTACAGGCCGTGCAGCTGTGCTGTGTAGAAGGGTGGAAGTTAATCAGGATAAAGGCAGTGAGAACAACATGTCTACTGGCCAAGCAGAAAGAGACCCTTCCCTGGTCTGCCCCTTGGATGGACTCTCTAACCAACCTCACTTGCATTGCCTCTTCTTGGACAGCTCTTTTCTCAGCGCCTTGCCGCCGACGAGGCGGGCGAAGCAGGGCCCCCTGAGCTCCTGCCAAAGCAGTGAGGACTTGTCCTTGGCCTACAGGAGTGGAGAGGAACACCCAAACGCTGCAGGCCACGGAGGTGTCTGTCCCTCACTTGGAGGATGCAGTGGGTGAGCACCTTGGCTCTCAGATCTCTCCAGACTCCATGACGACACCCGTACACTGCGATGGTGCCTCAGTCTCCCGGGAGACACGGGCACCAAAGGGAATGAGAGGGAGCAGCTGTCCCTGTGCTTGGTGGCGATCAGTCATGTCACCTTCCCAATCTGAGAGGAAAGAGATAATGCTGGCAACAAGGACAGCAGATAAAGCCACAAGAGCAACGCTGGTATCACTTGGGAGAAGAGACATTTAGAAAGGTAAGAAGAGTGGAATTCCATCGCTGGTGACCTGAAGCCTGAAGGTACACCATGAATATTTTGAGAGTAAGGTCTTGGGTATTTCTCTCTGTTTTTTTCTCATCCCTGGCCTGAGGGGAATGCCCACTGGTGTTCCTGATCCACAGGTGCAAACTGAAGGGGAAGGGAGTCACCCTGAGCTGGTGGAAGACACCCAGTTTAGCAGTCACATAAGGAGACAATTCAAAGAGGAAATCTCTAAAATGAGCCAGCTGCTCTGTGCAGTTAGACACAGATATATCTCTGAGGAGCCTGAGCAAAACAGCCCTTCACATGGACACTTCATGTCCAAGGAAAAACCTGTCTAGCTTGCTTGCTTCACTCAATAAAACATATGGTTGTTAAATATGGATCAAAAGGCAGCAATGACTGTGTGGCTGTTTGTTCTTTGGGAAGGGAGATACTGGCTTGCTTTTCACAACCAGGATGACATTGTATCTGCTGCTCCGTGCTGTCTCCCTAGTGAATTTGCTCTCAGATGTGATGGGGCTTTAGCAATGCCAAGAGGCTGGGGCTGGTTCCTGTTTTGTATTTGGCTCCTCTCACTGTAGTGGAGTTCTTTCAAGAGACAAGTAACCAGATAGAGGCTTTACCTTCATCTTTACTTTCAACATAAAATTAGTCTCTTAATTTTAAAATAATTGTGTTTGGGTTTTACAATTCCATTTGTCCCTGAGAGGTGATTTTTAGAAGAGGTACTTGGTGTTAAATGGAGCTTACTGGATGTCCATCCTACAGGATGGGACGACACTGGAGTTAATCTTTAATGTTCTCACCCAGTTCTCTCTAGTTTGTGCTGCAGTGTTGAGGCAGACCCCAGTTAGTGCCAGGACAGATCATGCATCTTATTCCTCGCAGGCAGCCTCAGTACAGCACACTTCTTTTGGCCACTTTATTGTCTAGGGAAGGGAGGACTACACTTATAATCCACCCACAGGGGTAAGCCACAGCCCTCTGCTCTACCACAGTGTCTCTCTGCATGATATGCATTTCCCCTCATGCAAGGAGCTCTCGAGATGGCAGCATAATAATTTTGCATGCTCCCAACACAAAAATAGCATCCCATTGCTCCCAGAAAGATGGGATGTGCATGTGAGGGACCAGAACCTCATTACATGCAGCAACAGCAGCAGATTGCAGAGTGTGTTTCTGCAGCAGGCAATTGCAGTGACAATGGGTGTGGTACTGGAAGGTTGCATTTTTTCTTTTGGAAATTCTCTGCATTACTGAGCTAATTGCTGAGAAATTCACCATCCAGATTTCTGGTCATTTGGTAAGGGGAGTTAACTGTACTTAAACCTCCCAAAACACACTCTTTGCTTTCAGGCTTAGCAAAAAAAAAATAAATGAACAAATGAATAAATAAAAAGGATTAAGCTGTGCTCAGAAAATTCCAGTCATGGACCAACAACCAGGCTCTTCAAAGTCTGGCAAATGCAGAGACAGAGATTTAATTTGCAAGCATTGTTTCCAGTACCTGTAGCAGGGGAATTCCACAGCCTCACTTTCTGGCTGTCCTTCTTCCCTCACTATCACTTTGGCAAGGTACCAGCCACTGCTTCCTCCTTTGCCATCGTGCCCTATCCTCACCCTCCTCACCTGTTTCAGCGTTACTGCTTCAATGAAGAATTCATCAGCCTTTGAGGAGGAGAATAAAAATGGTAAGACAATATTTCTCCTTTAAAGCAAACAAACTACTCAAATTTATTATTGCAATCAAACCAACATCATCAGCATGCTGCAAGATAATTCTTCACAAGATGAAGGAGAAAGTACGGATTTACCAAAGGAAAAAAAGCCTGAATATTTGTGTTAGATGTGGAAGGTTAGATTTGTAAATATACAATCCACCAGTATTTTAAATCTGCCATGTCATTGCACACCCTCCACAACTGTAAAAAAGAGAAGTAATTTGATTATTAGGAAATTCATACAGAGAGGCAGGAAATCCAAGTTCAAACCCCTGCTCATATATAAGCTTTCTGAGAAGTCAGAAGCAGATCACTTCAGACACAATCTATGGAGGTGTTTGGAGGTACAGTTCAAAGTCACTACATTGTGTTAAAGTCAGCATTGACTACCCAGCACAATTTAACCCCATTTAATTATTTGTAATGCCATTTAATTTCCTGCCATGCCAGTATGGGCAAGGCTGCACAGGAGTATTTCTTGCTGCTCCATGAGTTGTGTTTGGAGGGTGGTGTGAACCAAATCCAGCAGAAAAATACCCTCAATACCCCACGAGAGACACAGATTTAATTTCTTTTTTCCTATTTTTTTTTTTTTTTACTCCTGGAAATAGACTCAAATGACCAACCTACAGATTAGCCCAAGGGATGGTCCCTCAAGGGCAGAGCTCTGTTATCCAAAAGCTGACTGGCACTAACAGTCCCTGATGGATGAGGGAAGAGAAATGCATTAAGAGAGTGGAATAATTTTTGCCTGGGAACCAGGCCAGGCAAAATTATCTGTGGCCCATGTACAGATGCACACACATGGCACATGCATGGTAAGTCCTGGGTGTAAACACAGGGCATATCTGCAGTGTACAGCCCAACAAGGAGACATGACTGCTGTGGTTGCCATCTGGCTGAGATGCCTTGCTTAGGTAGGAGAAAGATAACCACTATCTTTCAGTTGTTCTTCATCTCCCAAAATTTATGCTCGTGGTGGTAGCATGTATCCAGCCAGCTCCCAGGAAGCATGGTGGCAAGGCAGCATTTACACAAATACTGAAATTTATTAAATAAATAGTTATGTCAATATAACAAATATGACTATAAACATATATAAATAGTTACAATAGTAATGTCATCATTCAGGACCTCAAGCTGACCTTCAAAATGAAGACAACTAAGCATTCTGCCATTGCTTAAAGTGTTAATGATGGGCTTACATATATCAGTGCTACTTACACGCTCAAAACTGCTGAATTGGGGATTTAAGGCATCAAAACCTCACTGACTCAGTCCAAGTCAATGTAATTTAATTCATTAGTCCTGATGCTCACCTTACTTATTAATGGCTGATATAAATTAATGAGTAAGTAACTAACTGGAACCACAACAGGGCAAACACTTAATTTAGAAGCATCTTTAAATCTTACTTTCTACACAGGCTGTTAGTTTGCATCTGCAGGCAAACTTTTTAAGTTAAATTGGTAATCAAGGTACTATTGGTTTAAGTGGCTGTAGATTAGAGACCATACTGACTTAGCAACATTTCTTTTTAACAGGGCATCTGAGTTAATCTGTGTAGATATACTCATTCAGCCTCTTGAATATATGAGCTCTAAGTTTGTCAGGATCAATTCTTAAACAATTTCTCATTCATTCACCAGCTTTCAGCTCCTCGTGTCAGGAGAGCAGTTTTCCACTAATAGTCTCCAGTTTGGTTTATGTCATCTGCATACTATTAATCACATCATTTGATTGCCAAAATTATTTTTCCCTTTTTATTGTCCTTCATGCAAGTTAGCCTACAACTTATTTTTGGGAATAAATATCATAGAATCATCACAGAGCCCTAAAATTGCTTGGGTTGGAAGAGACATTAAAGGGACATGGCATGGGCAAGGACACATTCCACTATGCCAAGTGGATCCAAGTCTCATCCAGTCTGGGCTTGGACAAGGATGGAGCACCCAACCCATAAAATAGCCATTATCTTTGTTTAAAATATTTGTATCCTCTGCAAATCAAGCATCTTTCTTTGGAACTGCACCAAAACCGTCTTCAGCACCAAAACATGACTCATTTTGCTACTGTTTTGACAAACACAGGCTTCATCGAATGACAAAATGCCATCCTTTACAGCTTGGATCTACCTTTTAAAACTAAAATATCTATTATGTCAATGCATAGGCAAAAGAAAAAAAGATTTTTGCAATGTCCATTTATGCAAACCTATATAAAATTTAGAAGCAGAATGGACTCTCACACTATATAATTGCCATGTTTCCACAGACAGATCTCAAAAGCACAAGAAATACTTGATGAAAGTTCTTTTAAAGTCTAGAAGAGCTCAGTGATTTCAGTGAAGAATTGGAAATTCTGGACACTCAAAGGCAAATTCAAAGTGCTAATGCATATTTCAGAAGCCTAAATTCAATGGTCTATTTTGAAAACGTGACCTCCTTTTATCTTCATTTTCCTTCCACTCTGAACCTTCAATCAAATAATGACACAAGAGATGGGAAATCTGCAGAGTTCTGTGATCAGATTCTCAAAATCTCTTTCTGGACATATTGATTACAATTTTCCAGTCTAAGTTGGACCCTAGAGATCCAAAATTGGATACATATTAAGTAGCTTGACCCTATAGATCACATCAGCAAACTATTTGCTTGCTGATACTGCCAATGCTGCAAGGGCTTTAACTACTGTTCGACTTCTTCATTATCTCCAGCTTTCCAGGGAATAGGCTCTGTCTTCATTTCAGTCCTTTTCTACCCCCCTGCATTCCAGACATGGACAGACAAAAATATATTGAAAATCAGTTTGAAAATATGACATGAAATTGAGTGCAGCATGGTTGAGGGAGACTGGAAGCATTAAAAGGAAACATGCTAGGCTTTTGGGTTCTGACTTTCACATTAAGTAAGATGTTTTTTTCTTCCTTTGCCCCAGGGAGCCAAATTTTTGCTATATTAGATGGAAGGGAAAATTCTCTCTTTTATTCTTGGAAGACTTCCTGGAAGCCTTCCCCAGTCTGAAGACGCAATTTCAGCAGTCAGATCTTAGCTGGGGAACAAACCAAGAGACTTTTTTCATGATCATTCATCAAGCAAGGGCACACTGTCCCCCACCCAAGCCTCCCTCCAGCTGCAACCTGCTACGACGCTCCGCCGACAAGATTTATATTCCTCTTAGCCCGAGCTGGCAAGGAAATCAGCTGAATTTACAAACACACATTTCTAACTAAAAAAAAGGAAAAAGAAAATTATAAAATCACGCCTTAAAAACCCCGCGTTGAGGAACTTACGTTGCCTTTTTCAAATTTGTTGACGGTGTTGATGCAGTTGTAGAGGACGCGCTCGCCCGTGTCACCCTGGTCACCGATGAGGCAGACAAAGACGTTGGCGTCCGTGCCACTGCCACTCACCGTGCCCGTGCACACTGTCACACGGTATTTGATCACTGGGGAGACACAGAACAGAGAAACAGCCCCCAGCAAATGCCCTCGGTCCCCGTTTTAAATTTATCCGTGCGCTTTTGGCGGGCTTGTCAGTAACTTGAGGTGCTCATCATTCCAGCTGGTGATTCCGTCGATGTATTGACTTGCACGCTTCCAGGTAACCACGAGGAAAAAGAGGGGAAAAAGAAAAGCTAAAATAGAAAGAGCTGAAGTGTTGAGAGAACATGTAAAAGTCCTCCAGACAAGGACATAAAAATCCTGGACCTTTCAAGAAAATCCTTTTAAAGTGGAGTGCCCCTGTCCTGTTACCTACCCTCCTGCTTTCCCAAGATGGCCCTGGGGATGGGAACATTGTAATGTGCATGAGGAAAACAACATTTTCAGCATCCAGGGACATAGATGGCAGACAAAAAGAGTTAGAAAGGAACAAGTGCTCAGAGACCTGAGAAGTGGGCTCTTCATGTTGAATTTATGGGACAGGACAGGCCCAGTTGGCCCCATCCTTGTGAGACGGTTATAATCATAGAACCATAAAATCATTACATCATAAAGGTTGGAAAAGATACCCAAGATCACCCCTATAAGAGTCCAAACTTTATGCAGGAGTTGGATTGTCTTTCCTGCTTTCAACCTGTAAGGTCTTCATATGGTTTTCCTGGATGGATTTTGTCCTGCCACCTTCCTTCCCTCACCATGCCCTCCTTTCTCCCCTCCCATCCCACTGGGTGAAGGATTTCCAGGGAGAAGCATCACAACAAGGAGCCAGCCGACTGACCAACTTCTGAAAGAGGATCCTCTTTTCTCCATCTTGGGGAAGGGACAAGAAGCAGTACTCCCACCCTCCCTCCAAAATCCACCTGAAAGTCCAGCACAGAGGAGCTGCATCTCACCTCTGCTCAGCACAAATTCTCCTCACAGGAAAGTGCCTGAGTGAGGATTCAAGCTGCCCTCTCCACTGCTGATTAAAAATACATTTCAAAACCAGGTTTATTTACATTTTAATAACATCTGCAATTACAATTACTCTTCCTCTTCTGAGAAACTGCTCCACTGCATGCAGATCACCAATGTCAGAACCAGAAATTTCAGAAAACAGGAAAATCAAGGTCTACAGAGTGTGTGTGCTTCAGTGGAAAGATGAAAAAATCCCACTGGTTACCTTGAGATGTTCTGCTCTCTTAAATTTTCCCTCTAAGTAGATTTAATTCTTGTGACAAAAGGTCAAGGCAGAAGTGGCCACTCCAGGAAGCCAGGGCAAAGTTCTACAGCTTTCCTTAATTATATCTCGAGTTCAATTAAAAGAATAAATAGTTTGGATTGCTCATACATACTGAAAGATGCATATGCACACACCACTGTGCTCTGCAACTTACTATATATTTATACATACAGCTGCATAAATTTGCATATAACTAAATAAAACTTTAAAGCCCAAAATATGATTGTCAAATTTTAGGTTGCATTTCAGCTAAGCTTGCTTTCCATGAATATTCCTCAAACCTTGCATTTCAAATTTTAAGGGAGATTGGAAAAAAAATTACAAGTTAAAAAAAAACCCAAGCCCTGGAAACAATTGTGCTGTGGCCAGATCTCTCCTATTTCCCACCACAGAGAAATCTGCTCGAAAAAAAAATTAATAAAAGGCTGGGATTTCTCAGGCTTCATGCAGCTAATGATGCACACAGAAAATACTGCAGAGAGAAAGCGCCAGAAAGAGAAGTTAATTGAATTGCATCAGTCTGCCTGTGCATCTCTCACACAAAGAGGGTTTCTTTCTATTCAGGTCCTAAGCAAGCCTCTGCACAGAGCCTGTGGCTCTCACCTGGCATGACTTCAGTCACCAGAGGTCCCTCGGCGGGGAGCTCCCGCACAATCTCATTGTCCTCTTCATTTATATCTAGCCAGCGGCCGCAGTTGAATGAGTATTTTTCTTTTGTCAGCGTTTTCAGCAGAGTTACCTTCATTAAACCAAAACACCGCGTGAGTTCAGAGGCTTAAAGGCAAAAAAAAAGCAACAAGATCCTGACAGGTTTTTGCCAAGAAGGCAAGAGTGGGTAGCAGCAGAGAAATAAAGCACATTAATAACAAGACCATCCGGCTTGTGCACTGTAGTGATGCACGGTGCAAAGTCTGTCACAGCTGATGGCTTTTCATTCCTCCTTTCTCCAATCACTCCATGGCATTGGGGAACTTTTGAGCAATTCTGTGGCTGTGCAAATGGCTCATCATGTGCCACTCTGCAACCCCAAGGAGCAAACCAGGGATGGGGCTTGTGCTGCTGGTTCTTGCTCATAAGAATCAATGCATTGAGGGAAAAAAAAAAGAAACACCAAAAAAATTGCAGGAACCCTGAAAAATGATCTGCAGTAGTTTCCAAAGGAGTAATAAGCAAATAAGATGGTGCTCTAGAGTTGTCTGTTGAAGTTAAGTTAAGCAAGAGTTTGATGAAGATCTGCCAAATCACAGGCGACAATGGAGAAGGCAGAGAGGGATCAGCTATTCCCTCTTCTGCCTCGAGAAATACAGGGCATCAAATGATGCCTGTGGAACAAGGTTCTAAGCAAAAAACAAAAGAATAATGAACACAATCAGCCCATGAAGCTAAAACAGCCAAAAGCTATTAAGGTTGCTGAAAGTCTGAATGTTCAAGGGGAGGCTGGAAACTTTGAACCAACAGCTGGAAAAATAAACTGGCTAATTGCTTTCCGTTTAGTAGACCAGTTTGGGAGGTAGGTGTCCGACTGAGAATAGCCAGAACCTGAAAGATTGTTGGGAGGAAGTATCATCAATGCTTGCCTTTTTTCTAGCACTTTTAAAACCGTGGCATTTTGTGACACAAGAGAGAGGATGTTGGGCTCGAGGGACTGTTGGCCTGACCAGAGTGGCTGCTCAAGGTTCTTGTGACAGAAAATGGAAGCCTGACCCAACATGAAGCAATGAAATATGTGAGGAGGACTGGTACAAAGCATCATTCAGGTTTCATCTGATTTCCTAGAAGCTACAATGGGTGAACAAGTGAAGGGATTCATGTGCCATGAGCCTGATGCATCCAGAAAACATCAGACTGGGTGTATACGGGCAGACTGATTTTCATAGTCATAGAATCTTAGAATTATGTAGGTTGAAACAGGCCTAAAATGAGTCCAGCCATAAGAACATCAATGCATTTCATGCATCTTAACCAGGTTTACCTAGACAGTATGGCCAAAAGGGAGTCCTAGACACACTCTAAGTTATGTCTCATCCTTCCCAAATGTAATTTTTCTGCAGGAAAATAAGACACCACAGGGAAATATACAGCTGTGGGAAATACAAGCCTTCTTGCTCATCCTCTGTGAACAAACTAATGGGGATGATTGCCAATGTCTGACCACCAATTTCTTTGTCATAAAAGACCCTATCCAGACTCCTTCTCCCCCCATATGGTGACAAAAGCAGCACAGGATGCCCTCCTACCTCTGGAGATGAGTGTTGGCAGTGGATGGTTTCACAGATCCATGACAATGCAGGAGAGCAAGATTGGTCAAAGCACATTAAAGGAGCCCAAGAAAAAGCTCCAAGTGGTAAACTGTGATTTTTCAACACACTCATTTACAGATACAGAGCAAAATATGTTTTGTTAAGTGCAGAGAGTGTCATCCAAGCTGTTCAGGAGGAGCAGGGGTGAAGCTTAGAGGTGCTGTCCAGACAATCCAGGTGAGGGATGACAGCACTGTAATCAATGCTGGTAGAGTGAAGGATGTGTGAGTGAAGATCAAGCAGGTCACCCTTGTCATCTCCCACACAGCACAGGGCTGCTCTCCTCTGCAGAGTCTCCACAGCCTCCTCCAGCCTGCAGGAGCTCACCTCCCACCACAGGGCTGTCAGCACTTCAGGGCAGGGGCTGCTACACTGTGCAATCTCTGATGGAATAATTATTTTTGTTATGGGCATTGTAAATAAGCCATAGAAGGAGCAGGTTTGCCTTTCTATGCAGTAGGAGTACCAAAGAATAGGAAGTTTTCTAAAAAGCAAGGAAGAAACTCCTGGTAGCAGTGAGATGAGTACATCAGTTGTCTGACATGGGAAAGGTGGCAAAGTGGGATTTTCACCATCACTCTGGGCTGTTGGGACCTGCCTCTCCCCATTGCTCTCACTTCCCACACACAAAATCCCACCATCACTTGGGTTGGAAAAGCCCTCTAAGATCATTGAGTCCAACCATTCCCCCAGCACTGTCCAGGCCACCACTGACCCACACACCCAGCAGCCACATCCACCCTGCTTTTAAATCCCTGCAGGGATGGGGACTCCACCACTGCCCTGGGCAGCTCTGCCAGGGCTGGACAGCCCTTCCCATGAAGGAATTTTCCTTAATGTTCAATCTAATCCTTCCCTGGTGCAACTTTAGACCATTTTATCTTGTCCTCTGACAAGGCAGGCAACTCAGAGCACTGCACATCAAGCTCAGCTGCCAGCTGGGGAACACAGTGACCCAGGGCTGGCACTGCACACTTCTGCCACCAGCCTGCCTTCCCAGGTCTGCCTTCCCTTGCTGTCCCCTCACCTTGTTCAGATGCCAGCCAGCAAAGGGATTTCTTTTCTCGTGCCATATCCGGAGCTTATAAAATGTGCCAAGATCAGGAAGCTCTATCTGTAAATGGGTAAAAAAGATGCAATATCTATTTTTGTAAGTCACCAAAGCACACACACAAAGGGCACCTCTGAACTTCCTTTAAGACTAAATCAGAGAGAAGTTGAAAATACCAGCCTATTCCCTGTTCTGGGAAGAGAAGCCATATCCATGGGCAAGTAAATAATTTGCATCACCACCAAGTGACTTCACCTCGACTTTAGAAGAGTCTAATGGAGTAAAAATCTTACACTAATGATTTTCTGCCCAGGATTGAGGATAAAGCCCTGAAAAACACTACCAAGCCAAACCTATCACTTGCACAAGATTCATACCATGAATTTGTCAGTCTGTCCAGTTTCAAAGTTGTCCGAATTGTTGTCTAGCTTCATTTCATCTGACTTCCCTTTGTCTCCATAAATCTGGAAGAAGATGGTGGCATCCGTTCCTGCATTTTTAATGTCACTTGTCCAGATCCATAGAGACCAGGGGTTTTCTGGAAAGGAAGGTTAAAGATACTTGTTTTAAAAAGTATTTTTTATAGAGTGACCTGGTGTTTCCCCTGGTGGGTAGAGAGGGGAGGATGAAGAAAGACAAAGACCTTTCATACTTTTTTATACAAACATAATCAGCTGCTGCATGATGTGCAGGAATGACATTGGAAATCTAATTCTGTGATTTCATTTAAAAGAAAATGAGAAAAACATAAACAACCTCTTTTCAAGTGAACCATATTCTCCTGTTATACTCCACTAACAGAGTAATGCAGGAGTGACCCAACGCTGTCGTTTCAGTTCACTTGTCAAATACCTACAACTCCAACTTCAAAGACCATAAAGTTAGAGAAATATTCATCTTTCCTTTTGTCAGTGAGAAGGAGTCTCCAGTTACTTGTGCACGGTGCAATGCAGCTCCAGGTAGCTCCTAAAAACTTGTCTGATCTGTGTCTACAACAAGGAGGAATAGGACACAGACATGTTATCACCTCATCCTGAGATAATGAGCCTCCAGAGACTGGACTAATTATCCCAAAAATGCTTCTTGCAGAGCAGGCTGTCTCAAAGCCCTTTCAGGCTCCATCCCTAGTGAGGCTGCATCATATGGGACAAACACACTCAGAGCAGTGTAAAGGTATTTTCCAAAAGGTCTTAAATTATTTAAATGCCTAAATTTGACACCACTTCAGTTAACACTGTTTTTTTTCATATTACATGACATACCCTAATATTGTGACCAATCTGCAAAATTTTTATCCCAAGTCTTCATCCAATATTTTAACCATAAGTCCAGTCCACCTTCAGCAACTTTACATCGGTTTTCATACCAGAATATTGTTGCCTATATAAGGGGGACATTATTTCCTCTAAAAAGCCCCTCATCTGCATACTTCATTGATGATAATGTGTGTCACTTCTGCAGGCCTTGCAGCACCTACAGGAGAGGGAACAGCCTTCTCTCTTCTCTCAGACATCATCTGAATTATTAACAAATCTTAATGAGAGAATTGCTAACCCTTTCGGTACGCCCGGGCCCACACTAGAACGGCTTGACCTTCAGAGCCCAGAATGGAATATAAAAATATGATGGCATGCATATAAATTAGATTTTTACTGGTCTACTCAGTGTTTAACTGTATAAAAAAGAGACAATGGTTACTAAAAAAAATGAAGGGAAGAGGGATCTCTCAGAAAAAGTTTTGCCCCTGTTTTAATAAAATACAAAATGTTCATGACCACTCCTCTCTGAAAAGCACCAGCAAGATTTAGGTGAGCAGCAACGAAGCAAAGTCTGTGGATGGCATGTGGTGGAGAAGCCTGTTCTCCCTAGGGAAAGCTGCAAGTGCAATTCAGACACCAAAGACTGCTCTCATCTGTCTGGTTTGGCCTCCCTGACCTCTTGCTGAGGGAAAGGAGGGGTGAGGCATGCACGGAGGGGGGAATGGGACCTTGTACCAGGATTAAACGCTGATAGAGGGCTGTCAGGGAGAAACCACACAGGGGGAGTGTGGCTGAGTGAGAGCTGCAGCTGCTGGAGAGGGCCAGGCATTTCCCCAAATACCCATCACCATCCTCCCAGGGCTTGCTGGACATATCCCCCAGGTTCCCATCCTTTCACATCGAGGTATCCAGGCACTTTGGAAATTCTCAGAGCCAAGGCAAATATTCCCCAGGGCACAAACACCAGGGAGGACAAGACCTGGCACGACAATTTCCAGGATAACATTCAAGATAAGGAGGGGGGGGAATTAAAAAAAAAAAAAAAAAAAAACAACCCACAAAAAAAATACAAGCTACATATGGAGCTGCAATCTGCTGCGGGAGCAGCTTCTGGATGCTGTGCTGGGAGACGTTTCACCATGGATACCCCGAGTGAGGTTCAACCCAGCTTTGATCATCTCTACAGAAAGGGACAGTTCTGTGTGCACAGGGAGATAGGCGAGATGACATAATAGGTCTTTTCTAACTCCGAGTCTTACACTTCTATAATCTGGCAGCTAAAGGTCACAGATTTCTCAAGGCTAATGCTCTCTGTCTATCTCCTGCACTGCAGTGGTGAGGGAATTAGCCTGTCAATAACAATCAGAGTTGATAATAGGGGGGGGGTTAAAGGTTGCAGATTGTTTAGCTAAATGGACCGTGTCGGAGGTGCAATGTGGTTACAACACTGACTAACATTTAGATAAAGCTTATTCAAATGAACTGCTGTTTAAGTAGGAGCCCACCCGAAGCACTCTCGGATTAAACCGTGTCTATTATCCTAATTAAAATATTCTGTTTACACATGGGCACCGGCGATATGTGTTTGGCTGGGTGCAGAACCAGGCTGGTGCTGGAGCGTGTGGGGATGGATGGACATGCCCACACGGCAGGCAGGGAGCAGCAACTCCCAGCAAACGTGTGCCATTGCCTCTCTGCAGAAAAGGCTCCACATCCAGCACACGCCTGCCTCAGGAGGTGCCTTTAAGCTCCTGGACAGGGCTAAGACCTGCAGTGCCCCGAAGGCCAGGAATAAAAAATAGGTGAAGTCAGCAGGAAGAGTTTTGTCTTATTTTCTCCTTCCCTCCCCCCTGCCCCCCAGATTTGTCTCCTTATTATATTTAGGTTTTGTTTCCATCTAGGTTAAGAAAGCTTTGCTTCTGTAGCGATGAGCAACGTACCTTGGCTTGTCTGCAAATGTAAGATGATGTCTGAGGCAAACCTAGGTCCAGTGGACCTTAAGGAAATTAGTATAATTTTTCAAAATATTGTAGGAGTTTATACTCCCCTAAAGCAATATTTTCAAAGCTGAAACTCATGCCCCAACGTCTGAAGGGTGTGGAGCTGCTGCAGCCAGGGCAGAGGAGGCCACGGAGATGCTGCCAGGGCTGGAGCCCCTCTGCTCTGGAGCCAGCCTGGCACAGCTGGGGCTGCTCCCCTGCACAAGAGAAGGCTCCAGGCAGAGCTCAGAGCCCCTGGCAGGGCCTGAAGGGGCTCCAGGAGAGCTGCACAGGCACTGGGGACAAGGCCTGCAGGGACAGCACACAGGCAATGGCTGCCAGTGCCAGAGGGCAGGCACAGATGGGATCTTGGGCAGGAATTGCTGTGGCTGAGGGTGGGCAGGCCCTGGCACAGGGTGCCCAGAGCAGCTGGGGCTGCCCCTGCATCCCTGGCAGTGTCCAGGGCCAGGCTGGACATTGGGGCTGGGAGCAGCCTGGGACAGTGGGAGGTGTCCCTGCCCATGGTAGTGGGGTTGAAATTAGTTGCCCTTTAAATGTCCCTTCCAAACCCAACCCATTTTATGATCCAGTGCCTGAATCCACTTGAACTCCTCCTTGACCCTGGCTATACCCATATCACTCAGATGACACTCAGGGGTTGTTGCTTGTGGCAGGAGAGGTGGTGGTCACAGGAGGCTCCTGGACACTTTACTTACTTTTCAGCCTTTTCTGGCGCAGGGAGACCATTTCGTAGAGTTCCCGCTCTATGAGACCATCCCCTTCATCTTCATCCAGCCACTTCCCACACGGGAAGGTTTGCTCAATCCCAGTGAAAGGGCAGTAAACCACCACCTGGCAAAAGAGATTGGGAAAGGCAGCTTGAATATTCTGCTCCTGGCAGTCCACAGGACCTTGGCACTGAAAACCTAAACAGAGCAAAGACAGAGCTGGAGATCTTGGTCCTGCTCTCAAAATCAGCTTTTCTGGACCATAGTTGCACAAATCCCAGTTTGGGGTACAGCTACAACTCATCTGTTCTGTTATTCTCATTTTTGCAGCAGTACATCACAATGGGTCAACCAAGAAGAGGTGGAACACCAGGAGGGGAAGGGAATGGGAGGAGACAGGGTGTCTGCAGCAGTCAGCACAGTGTCAGTGTGCAGCAGAGCCCCTGCACCAAGGGCTCTGCAGAAAGCACAGGGTACAAAAAGCCTTCAAACATATCCATCCTAAGCTGATTTTGCTTGCCAGGAAAGCTGAATTTCCTCGTAGCTTCAGGGTAGGCATCTGCCTTCCTCTCCACCCTCCCATTTCCTCCTGATGACCTTGCACATGATCTAGTGTTGTCACCAAAATTTGGGAAATAAGCTCTCCAACCAATTTGCTGGGTTGGAAAGGTAAAATTATTTTTCTTAATGATATTGGATGCATGGGAATTTCATCTCAAAGCGTGAGCTGCAACCAAATAGATCACACATGAAATTAATACATATTTTACACATTTCTATTATATATTCATTACACTTCCTGTGTACATGAATATATGTTTATTATTTCCATGAAGTTATTTGGATATGAGTAGGGGTCTTGGGGATTTTTGGTGGTCATCTGGGAGTAACCCATTCCTCAAAATTCCCTCTTATGGTACTGGATCTTCTGGTGAATCTTCTTTCCTGGAGAGTATCTCAAATATGTGTCCAGGTTGTGATGCACTTCTCTTTATAGTTCTTTGTTCTGGCATTCCATCTCTGTTCTCAAAACTAAGATATATACCAGTACATATTAATCACTGGTAGAAGCAAACAAGGAAGCATTAGCTGGCACAAAACTTATTAGTCACAGATGCAGGGAGTTAACACAAGGCCACATTAATCTCTGGCATGTGTACTAAGAATTGGATGGTACAAAACCAAACATTACCCGCAGATATAGGGATCACACACCATGTACTAAACTTAGAAGAATTTTCCAACATCTTCCCCTAATACTGCATAGGATTCTTCTCAAAAAAATATAAGTGGTTGGGTAACAACATTGCACATTTCTCCACTACCTCCCAGTAGCAGCAGTGGTCAGCCGCTTTCTATTGGATTTTGGGTTTTTTTCTCTTTTTTTTTTAATATTTCTTACCCTCCAGAGCATCATCTAGAAACTTCAGGGAAGTCTGAGCATGGATGATAACTTTGAAACGCTCAGCACAATCCAAGACTGCGTTTCTGTCTGGCCCCTTGGGCAAACATCTGAAGGTGCTTTTGGAGCTGAGCAAACAATAATCTCCATCTTTGTGACTGCAGAGGGGCAATCAACCCAATTAGTGAGTGATTGACTTATGCATCTAACGTGCCTTTGAGGCAATCAGCTGCTCCCGTGCGTGATGTATAATATTGACTTGTTAAGCGGGGGATATTGCCTTCCAAACAAAAGCAGATTTATTTATTTATTTTTAAGCCCTGCTGGGTTGTAACCGGGGTCAGGCTATGAATGGGGAACAGGTCTGACAGCTGCCTGCAGACAAAACTCTTGGCAGTGTTGGCCCAGTGGTGGGACTCCATGACCTCAGAGGTCTCTTCCAACCTAAATTATTCCACGAGTTTGTGGTCATTAAGTCTCACCTTCTCACAAAACCAGCCAGAGCTGACTCCACAATTATCGTGCCCAATGGTGACTCTGCTGAGAGGGCTGAGAAGGGCAGCTATCTCCACGTTGAAGAGATCTGTCCTGGCACGCTCAAATTCACCTCCTTCCAAAAAAATCTTCCCACTGTTCTTTAAGCCTTTGGAGCCATGGAGGATTACGTGGATCTTGGAGTTGGTGCCAGCTCCTCTGATATCTCCTGTCACCACAGCCACGTTGTACACGATGCCTGGAGGAATCAGAAGTTTGGTTAGGGGAAAAAAGAAAGGAGGAAAAGAGTCTGAGAGTTATGGCTTTGATTGGACTTATGTTGGAGGCCTTATTGTTTTCCCACTGGTCTATTTTAGCTTCTGACTTACACATGGTGCAATGTTTCATTTGTTTTTTTTCTCACACATAATTCTGAGAAATACACATCTACCTTCTGACTATCCAAGAGAAACAGACGTGGGGTGACAAACGCCCTGTTCCATGGCCCAATGGAAAGAAAATAAAGTTTTCTTTTTATTCACTCTTTGGTGCTGATAAGGTGAGGAAAGGCAAAAAAAATGAGTTGGCAAGTAAGTAATTTGATTTTGAGAAATACCAAGCACCAAATATGTCAGAGAATGCTGAGAGGATTGAAAAGTGTTGCTTTAAACAGCAGTGGCAAAATCTGCAATATCACAAAACTCTGAAAATTTCAGGTTTATTTGTTTTTTAGCCTATAATGCTGCTGAAGCCATCAGGACGTCCACAGTCACCATGAGAACCAACACATCTTAGCAAAACAACATTTAGGAGAGGTATCAGCCTAGATGGAAGAAAGAAATGTATTTCTGAAAATAAATCTATTTACATAAAAGTGCCCTTGGGGTTTTTTTTCTGTCTCCAGCTGTTGGTCTAAGAAAGAAAACACTTCTTCCCACAAGTCTTACCTCACAGAAAGCACATCTTACACCTGTCTCATGGCATCAAATACACACCTAAACACTGTAGGAGCATGTAGAAAATAGTTGAGACCTAAGCCAAGTTTTTAGTTAAAGTAGACAGAAATTTCAATAGGGACTTGGGATAAGGCAAAAACATCAGAACTCACTCTCTTATATATAATCCTCCCTTTGAAATTTACATTAAAAATTGTACTCAAGCATGCTTTACTGTTGATATATCTCCTACAAAACTCCAGAGAGCAGGAAAATAAAATACACAGTCATGAATGGTAAAAGATAAAGGAAGATCCGGGGGATTGAATTGCATTTCTTTCAGTTTTCTTCCCTTGATTTTTTCCCTAAGAAGTATCCCGCAGTGAGGGATCTGCACCCAGACTTCTTTCCTCATGCACATGCAGGGGGGAATACGAAGACTGCAGAGGTTGAAGACCATACAAGGAATTAAAGAACAGTTGTTACACACGTCATCACAGTGCTTGCCTTCATATCATTAAATAAATACAGTCAGAACACTATACAAATAACCTCCTGTCTTATGACAAGTTCTTTTATGGACTTTACATTCAGGTTTCTTTTAACAGAGACATAAACTTTGGTTGTCTTTGCTTTTACCATGTTGGATAATAAAAAAAACTGATTTAGGGCTCAGCACTCTGTTTCTTGTTTTGTAAAAGGAGGTTTAGCTCCCCAGACAAGAAACAGAGGTACAGTATTTACTACTTTGTGCTTCTGGAAATAACAAACACTTTGTTTGAGTGCTGGTGAGCAATTTGCTGGAGGTACAAGCTGTATCTTTCATTCCCTGCCCATCAGCCCCTTATCCAGGTGCACCAGGTGATAAAGCAGCATGCAGGTCCTGCACAGCTTCCCAGGTGAGACACAAAGCTGGGAAATGTGTTGACAGTTTAGGAGCCCTCACACAAAACAACATATCACCAGCAGATGCTTCACTGCAGGTCTCCCTGAGCATAAGGCGCTCAGTCTTCTAAAGAAAACATGGCTAATAGCCTTAATTTCCCATTTCCCACCACGGATTCAGACCATGAATTTACCTGTGGCTTCAGTGCCCCCAACAAGAATGTCCCTCTGTATTTTCCCGTCGTCTTCATCTAAAGCAAACCAGCGTCCAACTGGGAACTGGTACACACATTTATTGCCAATGTCCTCAATGATCACCTGAGAGAAAAAGAGACACCACGCTGAAAAATAGCATGGGAAAAACAAAGGTTTTACACAACAGGGTGGCAGAACTGCAGAAGCTTAATGTACACACTCTCACTTGGTTTTTAACATGTTCCATACTCAAGCACATCCCACTGCACTCCCTAGTCAGTACTGAGAGAATTTCAGACAATCAGTGAGTAAAATCCCAGATTTTTTCTTTTCTTTCTTTTTCATCCAGTGAACCCACTCTGCATCTCTTGCAGTGTAAGAGACCAGATGTCTCTGCTATCAAGACCAGCTGGCTGGCCTGTCTTACTTCTCTCCAGAGCCTGTTTGCTGGCTACTCTTCATCAGCTGAACGACAGCTCTTTGCTCTGCTTTGGGAACAGGCTGTGTTCTCTCTCTCTGCTTCAGAGCCGTGTTATAAGATAATGTCTAGGAATTTCAGGCATTATTATTATTTTCAGACCACCAGATGAGCTTGTGTGATACAGTAATATCACTAGATCAATTACTCCAGGGTGGAACCATTGCAAAGGCAGGCTTTAAAACCATGTGACAGGAAACAGTTTCTGATTTGGAAGGATTTGGCTCTTGGACCACGGTGAGGTGGAGCTGTGCAAATACCATGAGATTTAACAAGGCCATAGTGCAATGTCCTGCACCTGGGTTGGGGCAATCCAAAACTAGGCTGGACAGAGAATGGACAGAGCAGCCCTGGGAGGAGGAGCTGGGGGTGCTGGGGGTGAGAGCTGGAGCTGCCCCAGCCTGAACCCCCTGGCCTGGGCTGACCCCAGCATGGGCAGCAGGGCAGGGGAGATTGTGCCCCTGTGCCCCTGTGCTCAGGTGAGAGCCCACCTGCAGAGCTGCCCCAGCCCTGGCTCCAGCAGCACAAGGACGTGGAGCTGCTGCAGCCAGGGCAGAGGAGGCCACGGAGATGCTGCCAGGGCTGGAGCCCCTCTGCTCTGGAGCCAGCCTGGCACAGCTGGGGCTGCTCCCCTGCACAAGAGAAGGCTCCAGGCAGAGCTCAGAGCCCCTGGCAGGGCCTGAAGGGGCTCCAGGAGAGCTGCACAGGCACTGGGGACAAGGCCTGCAGGGACAGCACACAGGCAATGGCTGCCAGTGCCAGAGGGCAGGCACAGATGGGATCTTGGGCAGGAATTGCTGTGGCTGAGGGTGGGCAGGCCCTGGCACAGGGTGCCCAGAGCAGCTGTGGCTGCCCCTGCATCCCTGGCAGTGTCCAGGGCCAGGCTGGACATTGGGGCTGGGAGCAGCCTGGGATGGTGGAAGGTGACCCTGCACATGGCACAGACCCTGGAGGGTCTTTAAGGTCCCTTTCAAGCCAGATGTAGAATTCTGCTTTAGAATTCTGTATATTTTGCTGAAATAATCTGGAGAACAATATTCCCCTTTAATATTAGACTAGATTTTTGCACCTCCCACTGAGGTGTTTCTTACCAATATCTTCTGCTAGATTCCTGAATCATGCCATAGATTTACAATAGTATTTTAAACCATCAGAGAAGAGTACTAAAGGATTTAGTTCTGAAGAGAAGAAACCAAAATCTCTACTCCTCTGTGTGGGTTAGGCCTCAGAGGGAAAAAAAAAAAAAAATCACCGTTATGGATAGACAGCCCTTGACACTTTTCTCAACAATGAGGGAGAATCTGGTATCTGTCCTTTCTGATAAATTTATGAAACCATTTTTTGGGAAACAGAGCTTCCCCTCCTGTCATTCATTCCTCACCATGCTGTTGCCTGTAGCACTCCTGGGTCCTGTTGTACCTCCACAGACAGCAGTGTCTGCCAGGGCTGGGATTGTCAGCTTGAGAGAGCTGGAGTGCTTAGAGACTAAAATAGACAAGGTTTGGGAGAAATATCAACACTCCAATACCTCTCTACCAGCTGATTCTCACTGGGCTCCTTTTATTGGGTTTATTCTTAAATTTAGAGGTAGAAAACCATCTCTGAGCATAAACCACTCTGAAAACACACAAAACCCTTGAACAGGTTCATCCTGGAGTGACAACACTAGAGTGTCCAAGTGCTGAACCAAATTACAGCAAAACATCTAAAACCAGTAGACAACAACAGAGCTGTTTTATCTCAGTTCTCCAACCTTCCATCTGAATTTACAAGGCCAAAGTTGCATTTTGCTTAATTGTAAACTTCCTGGAGGCTTGCGGCAGAATATAGGGTTGGATTGTTGGCTGCAAGTAGTCACTACACCAGTTTTTGGGACCTGAGCAACCTCACCAGCCTCATCAAAAATTATGCCATCATACCTGTGATGTGAGAATGAGGTTCTGTGGTTTTTGCCCCCGCCACGATTTATTACCTTGAACACAACTACACTCTTTTTAATGTCTACATTTTTCATGGGCAGCCAACATTGTAACTTTTCCTTCATTGTGTGGTGGTGGACAAGCTTGTGCTAATATTTGCACTTGTATTACATCGAACTATCCTGTTATTGAGGATTTACAGATAGAGGGTCAAGTCTTCTGTGGAATAAAGCCAGCTGTGTTAAAGTACATCAGCAGAGGAAAGAAAATGAGACCAGAGGGAAGAGTTGTAGATCTCCCCTTTTAAAATTTTCTTTCAACCGTTACACTAAAAGCTGTAATGCCTTCCTACCCCATAGCAGGAGATCAAAATGAGCATGAAAGTGGAAGAATAGGGACTTTGTGGCAATATCTGTTTTGCTGAGTCAAATATAAACCACTTAAATTTGGGCAAGCTATGAGTCTGCAAATTTACACGAAGAAATTTTCAGCAGATAGCTCCTGGATTCTGGTATTTTTACCGTGAATGAAATTATTTGTGTCCTTCTCAGTAACCTGTATCACCAGCAGTTATCCTTACATCACTTTATACCAGACCACTGAGAAGGTGAGATATTTTGGGCCCATGGGATGCTTATGTTGAATGTCTCAAGAGCAACTAACCTTTGCAAGGAACCAGCCAGCAGAGCCACCCTTGTTATTATGCCCAATATTAATTTTTCTTAATTTTCCCAGATTTGGAGCATCGAGCGTGAACTTGTCTTCTGCTCCTTTTTCAAAGTTGTCTTTGTCGTTGTCCAGTTTCCTCACACCTGAATGGGAAAATAAAAAGTAAAAATAAAAGCAAAACAAACAAACAAACTAAAACCAAGGAAAAACCCCAAACAAAAATAAAACCCACAACAAAAAACAAACAAACAAATAAACAAAACCACTAAACAAATAAGCAATAAGTAATAACTCGAAGGAGGAAATGCTGGCACATGCATGTTTGTAAGTGAAGGAATATTTAGGAATGTCACCACTGACTGAATCAAATATTCCCTAGATATCAGCCCTCTGCACTCAGGATTCAAGGCAAAGGCAGAGGACTTTATATTCTAATAAAAAGGTACCTTTTCTCAAGCACACAAAAGACCAGGATTTCCATTCTAATGTCCCAGTTACTTACAGCTCTCAGAGCTTTCAGAAATATATATCCAGATGGCTCTTAATTTTTTTTTTTCGTATCACCACATCTGCCTTTTATTTTTACTGTCTTTGAAAATCTCCAAACTGTTCAAGAAAGGCTTTGGTCACAAGCTGCGGATTCTGACATTTCAGGACACAGAATTCTTTGCTGTATCCGAGAGGAAGGATTTATCTTCAAATTAGGGCCCAGCCAGGGCTATTGGCTTTTCCTGATCTCACAGGGATTTCCTTTTATAAAAAGTATTAAAGGTGTGCCCAAATTGCAGCCCGTGTGAGTGACGCTGTGAGTGGGATGAAACCCACCCAAGGCACCAGTGCAGAGAAAGAGGTCAGTGGGCAATTCATCCCTCATATCTTAGAGGGGATGAATCATTCTCCAGGGGTGTTGTTTCTCTGTGTGGATATGACAGAGTGCCTGGGCACCCAGCTGAGATTCAGACTCCCGCTTTGGGATGTCTTCAGTGAGACCAGTGAATCCCTCTGTAAAACTCTGGGGGATTAATTGAGGATGAGACTTATCCACCAGGTTTTATAACCCATTCAAGGACATTTGGCAAACATCATGTCATCATTTCTTGAATTTGACAGGATAGGTGTAGTGTGGAAGCAAGAGAATATTTGCTCCCTTGTTACAAGAATCTCCAGGAATCTCTACCCACTTCTGTACACAAGCCATAGAGCTTGGTTTGGGCACATCTTTTAATATTATTCAATTTATGTTTTTTAATTAAATTAAAGTTTCCAAGCTACTGTTGCAGCACAGTCTACATTTAAAAATAATTACAATATTTTTAGAAAAAGCTATTCAAACCCAACTAATATAAACCTTGCTTAAATTATTTTTACAAGTGGCCAAGCAGGCTTAGCCACCAGCTCAGAGAAGGGATGTCATTACCCATCCAGGTACCTGGAAAATGAGACACACAGCTCTCACTGCATTTCCTGTAAATACACACATTTGTGTTGGACCCTTCAGTGGGTCTGCACTGCTTTCTGCTGGTGTTTTACGCTGCATTTTCCCAGAGTCTGCTTTTTTTGGTGGCAGGTAACTCGAGTCATGCCCACACCCAGCCACGACTGCTGCATTGCAGATGCACCTTCCAGGGGCTGTGGACGTGAGGGCCCCCAGAGCTAACGCCACCATTTGTTTTGCCTTTCACTCAGCCAAATTATTCTGCATTTTCCAGATTGCCTGTGTGTGTGTTGTTCA
>VZTB01004762.1:165680-209916 GCA_013397245.1 Thryothorus ludovicianus
TTAGGAAATGATTTGCATTTGAATACCTGTGTCTCCTTTCTCACCGAAGATATTAATGAAGACATCCGCATCTGTTCCACTGCCGCTGACTTCACCAGTAAAAACCCGGACCACGTATTTGTTGACTGCAATGAGGGAGGCAGAAATCCCAATACATTAATAACTCAATGGTTTGATGCAAAAACATAACAATACAGACCAATTCAGCCTGTGCTGATGCTATCTTGAAAGCAGGGTCTGAACTGTGGCTCTTGGTACAATGACCCCCTTCTCCACAAGAGGAATAAAATCCATTGGCAGGATTCTGGCACTGCATACTCACTGCCCAGGGCAAGAGGACAGGTCACTTGTTTCCTGGTCTTGACACTGAAGAGTGAAATAGAAGAGAAAGTGAAAATTTTTATGTGGATATAAAAGCATCAAATGATCTCAGACCAGCTTTGCTTTTTCCAAACATCGATGAGCTACAGAGTCTGCCCAAGCTCAGGCCTGACCCCTGTTCTGTCCTAGAGCTATTCTGAAAGTTTGGTTTATACTAAGCAAGTATTTTGACAAAGTAATATCATAGTGGTAGAACAAGGAATAATGGATTTAAACTGAAAAATGAGAAATTTAGACTGTATATACATGGAAGAAATTTTTTACTTGGGGGGTTGGTGAGGGACTTGCATAGGTTGCTCAAAGTTGTTGACCCTTGGGCATATCTAAGGCCAGGCTGGATGGAGCTTTGAGCAACCTGGTCTAGTGGAAAGGGAGTGGAACTGGATGGACCCAAAACATTCTCCGACTCTCTGAAATGCCAGTCCCACTGCATGAAACAAAAAATATGAAGGTGGTCACCCTTTCCTAAAAAAAAAGAGATCCAGTCATCCAGTCTTTTTTATTTAATGAGGAAACAGAAGTAAACCCAGGAGCTGTGATACTGGGAGGACACATCATCTATGGTGCCAAAACCCTGCAGGTGAGGCACATCATGGACATTTCACACATCATGTCAGTGAGTTTGAGAAGCAAGTTCCTCAGATGGATCAGGGTGGGACTCGCTTCAAAAGGACAGCAAAAGTGAGCTTGGTGTCTTCTGGAACCAATGAAAAAGCTCCCACGACCTTCAGTGTGACTTTATTTGAGCCAAATATGGACAGGTTTCAAAATCTACCACTGAAGTCACCTGTCTACCTTGCTCCTCCAAGCAAAAAGCCACAACTGTGCTGTATCTCCTGCGAAAAATGAGAGCAGGAGGCAGGCAGCAAAGCACAAAACAGATGAGGATGAATGCAAAATCTGCTGCTGAGCAGTACCTGATGTCATATAAGCCCTCAGCAGAGTTCCTGTTACTGAGCTTTGGGTAGCTGATACTGAGAGCTCTGTCCAATGTCATCTCTGTATTTCTGAGTCCCAGGCAGGCTGCTTCTGTGAAAGGGTCACAAGTCTCTCCACACAGAGATCTTTGGCAAAAAAAAAAACTTCTTGCACCACAGAATCATTAAGGCTGAAGAAGACCTTTAAGATCATCAAATCCAACCATTAACTATGATTCTTGGCTTGCAACTTTTTTTTCCCTTTGGCAAGTGCCTAGTTAGGGGATAATCCTTTCCAGGCTTCACAGCCAGCTACAGATATGGATTCTCTTAGGAGACATGGAACATCATCAGCACTGGATCACCACTCCCAGAACAGATCCCCCATCTCTTCCACCATAATCAGTGCATATTAAAAGTTATTCCAAAAGACAGCAGAGGGCCTGGTGCATGTGCTCCCACAGAGGCAGAGGAGGTGGCAGCAAACATATGAGGAGTGGCTGTTGGACCATCCCCTGAATTACAGCAATGGTCTCAGCTCCCAGGGTGAGGAGTACAGGGGCAGAGCCCAAACAGAAGGGAAAATCACCTGTCACAGTTTAATGAATGTGCTGGGAAAAGGCTAAAAATCGAGCTGACATCCCTGGCA
Source organism: Thryothorus ludovicianus (assembly GCA_013397245.1). Taxonomy (NCBI): domain Eukaryota; kingdom Metazoa; phylum Chordata; class Aves; order Passeriformes; family Certhiidae; genus Thryothorus; species Thryothorus ludovicianus. Next base: position 167,628 of record VZTB01004762.1, read on the forward strand.
CCTCATTGCAAAACATGCCATGGCAAATAAAATAATAATGATAAAACTGCAATAAATACTGAATAACAAGAAAGAGGAGAACAAGAAAAGAGCTGGGCTCAGACGGGAGAAAATGCCTTAATGATTCTCTTTAACTTTGTAGCTGCAGTTCACAGAGCTCTAAAAACCTGCTAGAGATACACCAACACCAAAATTGTTCATTTGCATTAGCAAAATGTGGGGATGGTGCAATTTACATCTCCTACTTGGTGCCTGAGTTGCTGTAAGTAAAACTGATCCATTGTACCTTGCAATCATTAATTACAGACCACATTTTTCAAGAGGTTTTGCTCCTTGCACCTCCTCTAGAATATTTAATCTGATGTCAGTGATTAATTTTCCACTCCACGTTTTGGGAGCCAGAAGAACCTGACAGGATAACAGGATCCTCAAAAGGACAAGCTACAGTGGCTTGACTTACATTCCCCTTGCAGAATAAGGATTTATGCCTCTGAGATATAGACCAGAAGGATGCAGAACATCAAGGAAGACATGCAGAGAACAAGTCCATGAAGAGCAAGTGACCAAACACAGGGCAGGCAGGGGACCTTGTATGGTTACTGCAGAAACACACCTGGTCAGCAAGGAAAATGCTGGTGAAATCATTTGCCAGATCAAAAACCATTAAAGGTTTCTCAGCATGGCTGGATCTCAAATCTAAAGTCCAGAACGACAACTTTTGACCTCCTGCTCAGAACACCAAGGGATCCCAAGGGCTCTGTACACATATAATGCTGCTGTCAGTGTCAGCACGAAGTTCTGTGGCAGAGCTGACTCCTGAGCCCATGGATGGGCCATCACTTTGGACTGGTAGCAGTCTCAGGCCACTGTGTTGTGAGGGTTTTATGCTGTCCCCTGTAGTATTAGAAAGGTTGTGGTGTATGGCATGTCCTGGCTGATGTGTTTCTGCAGGCAAAACTACTTCAAGATCATTAGAGGTCCTTGGTTTAGGTTAGAGCACACTTCTGCTTCACAAACTGAGCTAGCTTGTGCTCATCAGGTCTTTTCTTCAATTTTTTTTTATCCTAACGACTCTGAAATTGGACACTTAAACCTGTCCCCACACCTGACCCTTAGGTTTGCTTTCAGAAAAAATTCAGCTCCTCCATCTTCAGGAAGCAAACCCTGAGCCATGCTGAATTTTTGCCAGTATTTTCTCTCTCTCTAAGCAATTTGACATTCAGCTGCGGCAAGGAGAGGAGCTCTTCATGCTGCTCAGGGGTCCTTCTGTGCTTCGTACATCAGCACATCTTACAGAGTGACATGGTGGATGAGCAATTTAAATGGAAAGGGATGCTGCCTCTTAAAAAGACAGTGAGGATTCAGCTGCTAAAAGCATGCAAGATAAAGCTCTCACTGCAGCCAGGAAGAGATCTGCCATAAGTCAAGTACTCTTCATTTTGATCATGGGTGGATGTTGTTGCCTATTCTTTAAGCCCATGGCAGAAGCATCTTTTAAAAAATACCCACTTGCCTTTTTTTTTTTTTTAAATCCCAATACATAGCTCTGACTTCATCTGTAAAACACAGATCATGATGTTGCCTGGATATTTTTTTTTTCCTGAATGCTTTTCCTAGCACTGAGAACATGCAAAATGCTAATGTAAAAGCTGTGCCTCCGTCGAGCAGTGCACAGGCTCACTGCAGCACAGGCACGGGGAGGGGAGCTTTCCTAGGAGCAAAATTAGCAGCTTCAGAGGCACGTACTGCAAGATGCCAAGAGCAGAACAGCCAACAAAAAATCAGTAGGAAGAGCAGTAGCTATTTTCTCTTGTCTTTCCACTCTCACATTGCTATGCACAAGTGTAAATGCCCTGTGTGGTTACAGCACCTTCCTTCTCTTTGCAGTTGTGTGTCTGCATTTGAAGACATTGCCAGGATGCCATCTCTGGGAAACAGTGGGGTGGCACTGATGTGACCCTACTGCATTAATTTAGCAGAGGAGTGGCAGTCAATCAGCCTGTCTGCTGCTGATTAACTCAGCCTCAGCTTTCAACAGCCAAGAGGAAAGGTTAATTTTGCACTGTGGGCTGAAGTCAGGTTCTCTCCACTGAGAGCCAAGAGGTTTTTGTCTGTGAATGTGATGCACTCCTGACACATCCTGGGGGATGAAGGGCTTGGGGCTGCTGCTCTCCTACCCCCCAGTACTCCCCATCCAGGCTGTCCCCACTGTCATCTCCATCCTGGGTGCAGCATTAGCCCCATACATGGCCCAGAATCTTTTCATCCAGACTCAGCACCCCTGGGTGCTCTTGAGCAACCTCTGTCCTGCCTCCAGCCATGGAAAATGCACGGACACATCCCAGCCAAATCCTGCCACTTGCAAGCTGCAGCTGACTGTCCAGCCGTGTGATATTCATCTGTTAACGCCATTTATTTAGCAATGTGATATCATGGTCATTTGAAGCACCCTAGGATGCAACTGCCTAAAGAAATTTTGTACACACTTGTTATTTGGGGCATTAGATAAACGTGTTCTTGCACAGTCTGCCGAGTTTCCTGTGGCAGGAGCGTGAGATTTGGGCAGGAAAACCAAGTTGACTGTGCTTCATTACCTGGGGTTATCACCTCCTGTGGCGCACAGTGAATTCCCAGCCGTGCCTGCCTCCCATGAGCCCGACTTACTGCGGAGCAGGGCAGCAGCATCCAATATCTGGGAAATGTCACAGCCCCCAGAGGCCAAGCATGCGGGGTTAAAAGCAAGGAACGGAGCCGTAGGCAGCAATGGATCCTTCTCAAAAGGCAACTCTTTGCAATTATCCTTCTGCTTCCACAGAGCTCCCGAGAGCAGCAGTGTTTGAGATCCATCCTGTGCTGCTCAGCCCCGAGCAGGAAGATCTGGGAAGGGGGTGGGTGGGTAGGGGAGAGGCACTGCTACCGTCTCTGAGTTGCTGCTGGAAAAGGAATACTTTTTGTGGTTAGTGTGAAAAGAATTGTTGCTAGAGGGAGAGGCAGGATCTGCAAACAAGGTACAGTTTCAACCTGGGTCTGCTAGAGCCTTACATGAGCTCAGGATGGTGGTTGAATACCCATATGCCTTGGCTCCTGCCTGTCAGATTGAGTCAGTCATTCCAGCCCACCAGGAACTGTCTGACAAAACCTCTTCTTGATGGAAGGGACTGACTTGTCAAAGTGGAAGCTCCTTTGTACCACTGCTGACAGCATGCTCCTCAGTGACAGAGTTCTGGGTCAGAGCATCCTTAAAATGTCAGACAGCCTGTGGCTAGGGCTCAAAGCTGGGACCTGGCCTCCCTGCACACTTGATTCACAGCAAACATTTGAATTTAGTTTTTGTTTGTCCTGGCAGAGAGCTCATCCCGCCAGGATAAAACAACCTCTTCCTAGATTAGCTTCTGGTGACCTTCTGGTTGGAGACGTCCTGCTGGTCTTGTGTATCCAGCAACTGAATCTCTACAAACGCTGTGGAGAGGAAAACTCACCCAGCCCACCCATTAAACCTCTTTGTGACGCAGTAGCAGGGACCCCAGAGACAGCTGCCCACAGCAAATTATAATTAGATCCTAGAGCAACCCCTGTGAAAGCAGAGGGGCTCTGCTGAGCTCACCAGCAGCCAGATCTGTCTCAAAACTGGGTCCTGCTCTTGCACAAAGCAATGGCACACAGATAAAGAAGACTTCTTTTTCCTCCCATCCAGAAAAGCATTAAATTCAAAGGGTTGGTTTAGAGCTCAAGAATAATCAATCTCTTTCAAGGGTAATTGACAGCTACATTTTTAAATGAGCCGTGCCTTCAGAGAGGGGGAACAGCATCTTTAGTCAAGGATTCAAACTGGAAATGCAGATTACAAGCACACCTGGAGCATGGGGGTGCTGGAGAAGACAGGGTTTTGCATTAGACAAAGCACTGAGTGACTTGATCTGGTTACAAATGTGACTGCTTGTTGCAAGGGCTTGAACTAGATGGCCTTTAAAAGACCCTTCTAGCCCAAAGCATTTTCTGGACTTTTGGCTGCAAGCACCTCTGCCAAAACATGGTGTTAGCAGGGGAAAAATGCTGCAGAGCCTCTGCAAATCTTTGGGGCTCCTGTACCTAGAGGCAGCACTAATGATGTGAGGCTGGCTTGACCTTAGTTCAGCACTTCTTTAATCTCACAAGAGCTTTCCAAAACTGTGTTCTTTAGAGCTATTATTGCTGTCACTCAAGGAGCCCCAGCGCATGGACAAAGGGAAGGATTCAAGGAGTGTCTGGACAATGCTCCCTGGCACAGAGTGGGATTCTTGGGGTTGTCCTGTGCAGGGCCAGGGTTTGGACTTAGTTCTCCTTGGGGGTCTGTGTGGCCTTGGGGTATCCAGTGGCTCTGTGATGGTGCTGCTCTGTCAAATATTGCATCACCCTCAGTCACTGCCTCCCGCTCCTCCTACAATGAACCCAGACCCTTGGCCTCCCCACCCAGGCCAGAAAACATGAGCTTCACCTCCATTTCCTGCAGTTCTTACATGAAACCAAAGTGTGCATCAAAACAGTTAATATATTAGGATTCAGCCTGGATCATCCCTCTGCAGGGCCTGTGAGAGGCAATCTACCACATGCAGGAGGCTTTGCTTGTAGGATATGCTAAACTGATGTTCCTACTGTGACTTCAAAGTGATGATGACTTTTTGAAGTGAGCTTTAAACGACCTTGCTCAGGAGACAATAGTGGTTTAGTTGCAGAAGCATGGAGCTTAGCACATGGCAACCCACCTTGTGACAGTGGTGCAGAAATCCTCGTTCATCTAATTCTCTGAGATTTATCATTATTTTTCATTAGTTCAGCCCCAGGGTGGGAGCCCATTAAAAAGGAAAAAAAAAAAAAAAAGGCAAATATTTCACAAAAGAAATATCTGTTTTCTGCTTTCACCAGATCTTCTGTTATCAAAATTGAAGAAATCATTGAAAATATCCTCTTGGGTTAAACACTTTTGCTCAGAAATAACAGTGAAATAATTTTACAGTATTGTCAAAAAGCATATTGTTAACTCTGTACTTCAGTCTTGCTTTGAATAGACCAGAATTATTTTTTTTTAAAGTTACTTCCTTTCAAAACTGAAAGCTGAATTAATGTCCATATATAGAAATAATTAGTCAAAATTATCACACGTCTTCAAAAACATGCTGTACTCTCTGTTTTGTATTGGGTACACAGAGATCTATGTACCAGCACACACTCTTGCCTCTCCAAAATCTTTTCTCTCTCTGTGAATTACAAATCTCTTTTTCTGTCCCATTTCAGGGCTTTGTGTATTTTTTGTGTTTTGCAAGTCACCAGAGTTTCTTTTTATTTCTACCTTTCCATTTCTCATTCCTTTTACCTACCTGTGGGGGAAAAATAGCAAGAAGAGGGAAAAAAAAGGGTGACAAGTAAAATGTCCATAGCTGCCTCATTTTTGGACATAGTGACAATAAGTTGGGCAAAGCTTGCAGGGAAAATGAAGTCCTTGTTAGAACAAAGGAAGTATTTTTGATCAAAAAGAAATTACATTTCTAGATACTTCAGTATGCCAGATAGCAAGACAATTTTTTTATCCCAGTGTTATAAATGGGGTGGCAAAAGATAATGCTCCTTCTACAGACCCTGTTTTTATTGGGTGCTTCCTCATGCAGCAAGGCCTTATCCTGAACACAGAGGGTACTTCCCATTACTCAGATGCCAACAACTCCTATGTATTTCATAAATATATTTATCAACATTTTCCTGTGCTGATTATACACTTCCAGTTTTCAGAGCAAATAAAGATGAATTTTGATGAAAAGGTAACACGTATTAATATTTCATCCCCTCTTCCTCAACTTCTGCGTCCTTAGAAATAATCTTTTTCCTTTTATCCCATCACGAAAGTTTCCAAAAGCATGAAATTGTGTGACCTCATTTTGAAACAAAACCTAGGGCAATCCAAGGGTCGCTTAGGTTTGAAAGGCCTTCCAAAACCATTGAGTCCAACCACTCCCCCACCACTGCCAAGGCCACCACTGACCCATGTCCCCAAGTGCCACATCCACACGGCATTTAAATCTCTCCAGGGACAAGGACTCATCCATGAGGGATCAATGCTGGTCTTCAAGCCCAACCTTTTATAAAATGAGGTTGCAAATCCAACAGAGCATCATCAACTGGTTCATCATTTCCCAAATTCTCCTCCTTACCTGAGCTCCTAACGTCAGTAGGTTATTGGGAATTATTGGCTCTAGCTTCAGTTCCGACCCAGCCCAGCCCTTAAGGACATGCACATCCCAGGATGGAAGGGAGGATTTAGCTTCTGACTCAAAGTGAATCATGTGCACCAATACCTGCTGCTCCAGAGGTTTCCTCAAGTCACAGCCAGGTCAGTGCTCATAAACCTTCAAGTCAGCCAACAGCCAGCATTGACACTCTGGACAATGAACTGTCCAGAAGCTTTAACCCAAAAAGCCTTCAAAGAAGAAAGGAGTAAGCTCACATTCACAGCTCAAATACATGAGTTTTAGGTCGTAGTGCTTTGATAATAATTTTTTTTTCTAATATTTTTAAAAGCAATGCCTCCTGTTGCCTGCATGAGCACTCAGAGAAGTTTTACCACTCACCTAGCTTTACTAGAATCCAAATTCCAGCTTCTCATTGTGACTTCACAGCCATTACCCTTAGGATATATCCATGCAAAGTCTCAGTTGGACCATAATGGAGCCAGAATTGACACAATCAACAGCTTTCCCTTTCAAAACTTCTTCTTGTTTCAGCAAAGCAGAAATATCATGTCTGACTGTAAAAGACCCACCCCTAGATAAAGAACAGCAGTATTTGGTCTCCTCTTGTGATCTTTTTTTATATAATAGCAATAATAACAAAGAATAGCAATAGGTGGTCAATTTTCAACAAATTTAAATATGGAAATATTAAACACAGTGCAACTGTGATGGAGTTCTTTCTCCTCAAAGTCAAGGTGTGTCACACCAATGTGCTCCTCGTTGCTTTCATTATTAATAGATCAAATAAGATTAAACTTTACCCAGAAATAGTGGAGATTGAAGTAGTTCTGCAGTTTGGTGTCACACATGCGATTCTGTCCTACTGGGAATATGCAGCCTTGAAAGATTTTGACATGAGTTGCTGTCCCATGCACATTTATAACCTGTCATGTCCAATCCTAAATAATTTTGGACATCAGGGTGCTGATGTCCAAAAAGTCGGATGAAGACCAGTCCTTGGATCTCAATCTCCTTTGCAACAGGCAGGTTGCAAAGACTTGACCAATATTTGATAGGTTAGCATAAGATAAAATTGCACAGAAGACTGAATTAAAGTTTCAGCTCACTTGAGCTATTGAGCATGATTTTAAAGACCAAGTGAGTGAACACTGCCACTGCAAATGAATGATTCTGCTTTCTTAGAGTAAAGCATGTACAGAGAATTGTTTGATTAGCCAGAGGTTTCAAGGGAAATCAAGAACAGCCAATATGTATTTCCCTTGTTCTGAGCATAACTGGAGCCTACACTGCACAGAGCCCAGACTAACCTCAAGCAGCTGAATAGCCTTAACTGCCTGTGGCCATCCCCAGAGAAAACATGTTTATTGTTGGATAAACAGCGTGACATCTAACCCAACCAAACCTCAGCATCCTTTATGAATCTGGACAAAACTTAGCCTTGCAGATATGTTTTGGTATTTTGTCTTGAGAAACCCTGCAACCCACATGAAGACCAATTCTCGGGGCTCCCTGCTTTCCAGCCAGGTGATAAAAAGCTGGACTCTGTGATCCTGGAGGGCTTTTCCAGCCTCAAGGACTCTGTGATTCTATGAACTGGCTCCTGAATTTCATGTCCTTTTACACCTCCATTGGGTCAGGAGATCTCCCTTGTGCAGCTGCCAGCCGTTGTGACTGCACCCCCACCACTCTGGCAGGACATCAGACACCCTCAGAGTGATCCAAAACCAGCAACACTCAAAGGAAAACCAGCACCTGGCTCCAGTTTTGAGCCTGTCCCTTGCACAAAGGCTCAGCCACAGCCACACAATCCTAAGGCTTCATAAACTCAAGTGAAGCAGCATAAAGCTGAACAATAGCTCTCCTTGTAATTAATACCTGTAGTGTAAATTGATCCAGGCTGCCAATAGAAGCTGCTGGGTAAATAAGAATCTGTGACACTATCCCTGTCAAAGGCCCATGGGCATACGATGCCATGGATGTGGATACAGGGAATAGAGGGTCATTCAAGCAGGAACACTTAAGATGTAACCTGTTCTCCTTGAGAAACACGTGGCATTCCACAGGGAACCTGACAGGAGGCATTTTATTCGGGGAAGTAAATGAAATCACTCAGGTATCTGCAATTGCTAAGTAAGACGTCCATGGTAGTTCTATTTGGATCATGAAAAATTCTCTACTTTTGGGTTTTGAGTCTCTGTGTCCGTCTCTTCCACTAAGTTCATTATATGTTGATTGTTTTTTGCCACATATCCTTTTCTGTATTTTTAAATTATTCCTCTTTTTTTTTTTTTTTTCTTCCTCTTAAAATTGACCTCTCCAAAACTCGCAGTCTACAAGAATTCTCTATCTGGCCTGTGGTCCTCACCAAGAAAGAGGCTGAGTCTTCCCATAGTTTGGTCAATTTTGGTATAAGCACCAACAGCCCCCAGACAAATATGCTTCAGATGCCTTTTCAATGAAGCAAAAATATGACAAAGAAAAGGAGTTTATTTTTTTCTAGCCCACATCCTTCCCACACAAAGCACAGAGAAGGTCCCAGCAGTGACCTCCAGTTCAAAAGAGGAAGGTAAACCCTCATGACAAAGACGGGAAAGTTCTCCAGCAGAAGATCAAAAGCTGAAGGTGCTGCAGGAGAGGGATCCTGGAGGAAAATTGTTTGATTACCTCCAAAAACATTCCTGACTCTGAAAGCAAATGGAGCATGAAAGCAAAGCATTAAGCTAAGTTTGGCAACAACAGTGTCTGAGTGGTTTATAAAGAAAACCTGAATAAATAAATGGATTGAAGATGTGATTGAAGAGACATAACCAGAAAGGAGAAGAATATGGCACTGAACTGCTAATGGGAACACAGACTTAGGAGGGAATTACTAATCTTTCCTTACATAAACTTACATGATTTTTCATTATCTAGAGGCCTAGAAGATATTAATACTCAAAGAGTAAACATCACTTTTTAATCCATTAAAAAGTAAAAACGAAAATACCCTAAAACCCAATCAAATTCAGGGCAAATGGCTTGTATGTACAACAAAAACCATATCACAATCTCATTTCAGAGCTTTACGGATCTGGAGGGAGGCAAATTAATTCAGATACATTTACATTTGCAGCTGACAGTTCACCACAGCAGTCTGGGGATGTTTATCTTTCATTAATTATGGTTCAAGGGGAACTGCAACCTGAGATAGCTGAGCTAACCCTCTCCTCTTACAGATTCAGACCTGCCACCTGGAAAGATTCCAACCCTTCACCCATGCCTCTGGCCTCAGCCCAGCTCCTGCCTCCGTGTGGAGCCCAGCCTGTGCAGCTCTGGAGAGGGGGCTTATCTCTGATAAAGGTGCTGAGAGCTGGTGCATTTCAGACAAACACCTGCCTAAATCTCTTCTTTCATGCTCGGGAGACGGTCTTGCTCATATTTATCCCGGGCTAAGCAGGTGGAGAGCAGTTCATCCATACCCCAGAGCCACTTCTCTAGAAGAGCAAGTGCTCGGGACTGGCTGTTCTGCTTGTGAAATGCAAAGTAACTCCAGCAATTAAATTGAAGCTGCACTCTCCTGTACCAGCTGAGAGTTTAGCCCACGTGTCCTTTCCTGCTGTGAGACAGGTGTTGAACAGGATGGAAGAAATCACACCCATTCCCTTGAATCATCTCTCCCAGACAAGGGCAATAATAAACTCATGTAAGGTTGTTGTGTCATTTAAAGATCTATTAAGATTGAATGGTTGACTTCCTCCTCAAGGGAACCTCTCCTTAATAGCACATTGCTTTGACTCATACACTATCTTCTCCAGAGCCCTCCTGCCCCTCGAGTGCCCTAAGATTCTCCATTTCACAAATCAACTTGGATTAAAAAAACAGCAGGATACTTCAGCACACACAGCCCTAGTGGTAACTGGGTGGGTTTTTGGCAGATAACATCTCCAGACGTTATCTCATTCCCTTGTGGCAGCCACCCTGGAGATGTCTGAATTTTTTTAATGCTCCAATATGCATTTCTTGTCAATGGATATTATTTGTGCATGCTAGTTGACATGCAGTATCCTTTAATGCTTACATATTCAACATACCAGCACTCTTTTAGAAGGTTGTATCCCAGAAGAGCAAAATTACTCAATGATTCTGGGTTAATTTAGTGTATTCTTTCACTGTTAACACGACCTCAATAAAAATAACAATACTTTGCCCTTCTAGAACATCTATCAATGCTCACAGCACTGCTTAAGTCTGGCAATAAATTGGTTTTGCCAAATAATTGCTCCCGAGTGGTAATGTCAGCAACATTATTGCAAGAGGTCTACTAATTATTCTCAATAAGATTCGATCCTAGCAAAAGCACAAGTTTCCTCTTTTTAGCATCCAACCACACAGCTCTCTTTGCCCGCAGACCTGTAGCTGGTGGCCTTCAAAATTAAGCTCCCAGAAAGGAGCAGTGCCCTGGTGAGCCTGTCAGGAAAACACAACTCTGTTTCCTCATTAGCAGTTGCAGATGGGGTGCTGACATCCCACCTGAGGCTGGTTTGCTGGCTCCTCTTTCACATCTGGGTTGCCTTCCCACTCACGTTACACGCCCCACACATCACCGCGTGGCCGACACGCTGGTACCAATTTGAGAGGACATGTCTGGTGTGCAAGCTGTCCTGGCCTCATTTCAACATCATTAGCTTAAAACCACGCGGAAAAAACAGGCACCAGGTCAGTGTGGGTATCAAAAACACGTAAAGCAAAACCAGCGGTGAGTTATAGCAGAAGGTTTGGCTTCTTTATGGGAATTTCCTGCAGGACATCAACAGAGACTGGAATCACTTAACTTTATGGACAGGGCTGCTACCACACTGCCTCTTTGGGTAGCACACAGGAGGGATACCCAGCCACATCTTCCAGGGCAGGATGTCTCTCATCTACATGTAGGTATTCAATCTAATTTACTGTTTTCATCACAGATCCCTCAGCACTCAACGAACGAGTAGAGCTTGTCCAAACAGTGATTTATCCCACCCTAAGGTGTCAGATCTAACACTGGAGGAAGAAATTACCCTCTGGAGACATCTTGCATCTTCCTATATCTCTCTCCACTGACTTTAAAGAAAACTTAAATTAGCTTAGACTATACAATTACTCTTTGTGTGATGAGATCATCTCGAAGCAACCTTGTCCTTTCCTACAAGGCAGAGGAAATTCAAGGTGTTTTTCCTTTTTAAAACCCTTACTTTTGGGTACATCCATGGGATTCAGGCTGCCAATGAGGTCTTTGACGTACAGTCCATCCCCATCCTCCTTGCTCAGCCAGTTGTTGCAGGGGAAGTAGAACCGGAGGTGAGGTCTGTTCATGTCGGTCACGATCACACGGTCGAGGAACCACCCCGCGTTCAGTCCGGTGTTGTCGTGCTCAATCCTAGAGGAAGAACAACCCTCTTTTAGTGTTCTGGTTAAGATTGGCTGCCAGCACCATAATTTTGTGGAATATTGTATACTAGGCAGGGCTAGAGCAACTGTATATGTAATTCCCCTTTATGGCTTTCTATCCGAAGAGTTTTAAGGGACTTATGTTCTTTTACAGGGTATATTAAAAATAAAATCTTTCCATATGGGCAGAGATCACAGGTGAATCTGTGAATCTTTTATCTGCTCATACCTACACCTCCACATTCACTCAACATATGCATTCATTCACCTTGCACTGCATATCTAAAACATAAGGGATTCCCTTCCCACCTAGTACCCCTCCTGCTCTATCCTCCTCTTGCATTGTTTTAACCACCTCTTCCCAGCTTTCTTTGTAATACTTACTAATTTTAGATTTTATATCAGTCAGTCTGACAGTGGTTAAACGTAATAATTATCATTTACATTACACTAAGTTAGCAAAAGTGGATGGCAAACCCCATTTACCTCTGTTGGGACATAAAACCAGTCCTAAACATCTTTCCCCATGATTGCCTATGACAGAAATACAATTCTTGGTGGGGAGCATGGATACTTATAAGCAATACCGTAGGTGATTTCACACTTCAGTTCAAATCTTCGGCAGTAAACAAGCTTTTACCACCCCTTAACTTCACCTTGATGGGAGCACGTTAAGAAACAATGAATAAAACATGGCAATGCTTAAACCTCTACAGCCTGTCGTCCTATTAGCAGGTGCTGTGGCAGCAGCGTTGTGCAGGTACCTTATTTTCTTTATTTGTCCCACGTTATTGGTTTTCACTCGGAACACATCTGTTTTGCTCCTCTCAAAGGCCGTGCTGCTCCTGCAATGCACATGCATCAAAAGGAATGGTGAAAAACCAGCAGCCCTGACAGCAAGCACGCACGTGCTAGTGTTTAAGGAAAAAGAAGTGTCATTCCTAACGCTGGAAAGACCTAGTTTTCAATGCCCTCTCCCCAGTGACAGGTTTTGGATGCTCTAAGTACTGACATTCAGCAGATTTTGATCCTTCTCAGACTCCAGGAGTTCTTACAGAAGCTGAGGCAGGGGCTTTGGGGGAAATGCAATATGATTTTTTCTCTGAGTCCCAATCCCAGACATGTCTTTTCCTGTCATCCTAGCCTCCAGGCATCCAGCAGACCTGCTCCCAGTGATGGAGCAAAGGGCTCCAGCAAGTTCCCTGTGTGGCCACAGATCTGTCCAGGGTTCAGCCAGAGATAAAAGCATCCAACCACATCCAGCTTTCCAGGTCCATCTCCCATCACTTTTTAAAACAACTACTGAAACATCCGTGCTTCCTCATACAATTTGTACCACATTCCAAATAAAACAATTGTAGGCAGGAAGTATTTTGACTTTTTTTGGAGAAGTTTTAAGTGTGCAGTTTGTATTTCACAGGTGCAAGTGCAGAAGCAATATGAAGTCTATTGGCCCAGGTCAGGCGATGTAGAATTTAATTCCCAGTTCTGCCTCTAGCCTGCAGTGTGATCCTTGGCAAGCACCTCTGTCCTTTTCTGAGCTTATAGTGCTTTCCACGAAAACACTATGAATAACATCAAGGCAGAGCTCTGAAGACTCAGCCTCTCCCACCTGCCCTCCCTGACGGGCCCCCATTTCCCCCGGGCCGCTAAGCATGGCTATGGATGATTAAACACAGCAAAATCCAGAAGTTGTATTAAAACGAACAAGAAACCACAGCACTCGAGCAGCGCAAAGCCACAGTGACAAGGGTTTAGCATGTAGAAAGTTAATGAATATTAATAGTCCCAGCAAGGGGGTTTGGCTTCGCTCGCCGCTCTTCACGTGGCTGAAGAACCTGCATGCGCCTTGCTTACGGGTCGTTTTGTGTCCTGCTAAACCCATGCCCAGCCTTCCTCCCCCTCATCCTCCTCCTCCTCGTCCATTCTGCTGTTTCACACCCCGTGCCGGGAGCAACACCAGCCTACGAAAAGGCTAAAATGGTTAACCTTGCCGCGAAGACAAGAGGCAATTAAACCCGGCTCAGCCTCCCCCAACCTGGCTGCCGGAGTGAGAGCAGCCAGCGAGTGCAAGGCAATTAGTCTGTCAGGCTTGAATGAGCATCGTAATGACAGCAGCTTCTCCCCGCATTGGCTCGGAGATCGATGCAGTGCTGCAGACTGCTACGGAGATGGCATGAAAGCATTAAGTGGGAATAATCAGCCCAAAGCTCTCCGTGCACCAAGTCCCGGCGGCTGCTGGCTTGTGGCAGTCTGGGCTCTCTCAGTCTCTGGGAGGGATGCTGGGGAGCAAACCTCCTCCTGCAGGGCATCCAAAAGTGCCCACTGAGCAGATGCTTAGTGCATCCTGAAACAGCTTGGGGAAGCATTGGAAAACGTGACATAGCCCAGGAGTCAAACCACAGGGAAGTCCTGCTGTCGAAAGGTGGGAAGAGTTTCGACAAGTCTCTCCCATCTGTGGCATCAACGCACCAGGAAAGAAAAATCCCTTCCTTCCTTCTATCACTGCCAATTGTGTGGGGAGAGAGTGGGTAAGGGAATACCCCACAGTGAATGGCTACACTGAAATTTAGGCTAAAAAAAAAAAGAAAAAGGGAAAGAATAGGAGAAATTACAGCTGGGCCATGTCAGAGTCTGGTCCAGGCTAGGACTAGGATGAGACATTCACAGCCAGTTCACCATAAGGAACTTGTAACATCGAACAATGAGGCACACTGGCTTGCACAGCCCTGGTGACAAATAAAGCAGGAAAAATAGGACTTGGAAATTGCAGCACTACGTTTGCAGTGTTCTGTCTTGACTGGGTTCAAACCCAGGGACTTCAGACCATAAGCTTAGTCTATGGATCTTCTGAATTTCACTAGAGCCCTGTCATTAATCTGAAATAACAGACCAGGGCAACTCCAGAAATATGTATGGGTTTGTTATTTGACATATTTGGTTGCCTCTAACAGCTCTATTTTTTTCATATTCTGTTGCATCGTTTTCCCTAATTGTTTTGTAAGAAATATCCAAGGAGCTTCATCAAAGACTAGTATATTGAATTCTTACATATATATATATGTATTTCTTTTTATCTGAGGCTGTTTTCAGATCTTTTTCTGCTGAGTAATTGCCTGCAGGCTATACTGCTTGTGGCACTCAAATGTACAATCATTCAGAACACTTTGTCCCCTGGTTGAGTTAATGGTGCTGCTAAAACTTGCCACAAGAACTGGTACATATTCCAGTGTAGCATTTTTAAATCCCTGCATTCATCTCCTCTGCAGGCCATGGGCACAGACAACAGAGCCAGCACCATGAGAGTTTTGCCACTTCTTGTTGGTCTGACAACCAGAAAGCTTCAATAATGCAATTTTGTTTGCAAAAGTAAATAAAATAAACATTTGTAGCAATTTTTTTTTCTTTTAATGAAGGTGAATTAAAGAGAGTTGATCCCACCATTTAAATAAAAGTCACATTTGAAATGGAAATTTTGAATATTTGTAGATAATAGTCTTCCCTTTTCATCAGCTAACAGCACCCTTTTCACAGTTGAGTTCTTAGGAACAGACAGAAAACCTGGATACTGATCACAGCAGAGGCATAAAAATAGTGACCCTCAGCAGTGATGGAGTAACCTAAACCAATTTAGCTTTGAATCCCTGCTTAACAAGCATTTCAACTGCCTTTCCATTCAGTGTTTTACCTGAAAACGCCTTGTACACACAGCAAAAGCAAAGTGGATTAAGGGCTGCACAGAAGCATAAAGTGTTATTTGGGATGTCAGTTCAAACAAAATTTGAAAAATCCTCCATTAAGCTATTAGAAAGAGTCAGTTCTTGATTGCATCTCCCTGAAACTCTGCCCACAGGTCTGCCTGCCCCTGCCACAGAGGTTTAGCAGCATTTGGGGGAGCTGGGCATGGGGGATGATTTTGGAAGGTCATAGAGCCCATAAAGCCTGCCACTCTCTAGTAAAAAATAAATGCTACTTGGTTCACCTGCTAGGTCAGGAGAGTTTCTCATGCACTACGGGTGGGCAGTGTAGAGTATCACAGAATCACAAAACCATTTGGGTTGGAAAAGCCCTACAAGGACATCGAGTCCACAGCACAGCCAAGGCCACCACTAACACATGTGCCCAAGTGCCACATCCACATGGCTTTTAAATCCCTACAGGCACGGGGTCTCCACCACTGCCCTGGGCAGCCTTTCTGGGGTTGAACAGCTCTTTTGGTGAAGAAGATGTCCCAAACATCCAGTTTAAACCTCCCCTGGCCCAACCTGAGGCCGTTCCCTCTCCCCCTGTCCCTGTCCCTGTTCCCAGAGCCCTTTCCCCCCGGCTGTCCCCTCCTGGCAGGAGCTGTGCAGAGCCACAAGGGCCCCCCTGAGCCTCCTTTGCTCCAGCCTGAGCCCCTTCCCAGCTCCCTCAGCAGCTCCTGGGGCTCCATTCCCTTGCCCAGCTCCGTTCCCTGCCCTGGACACGCTCCAGCCCCTCGGTGTCTCTCTTGTCCTGAGGGGCCCAGAGCTGCTCCCAGAATTTAATGTGTGTAAGAGCTGAATTGAGAGGGACAGGAAGGAAATTTCCTCCCAAAACCACACAAGGAACCCTGCTTCCTTCCACATATTGCAATGGCTATAGTCTTTTCTCTCCACATCCTGTTTCCATGTAGGATTTCCCTTCCAGCCTTCAGCCAGTATCATCTGTAAGGGTGGCATAAAAATGTGTCAGGGATGAACCCTGGTCTATCCCTGTTTTTTTCCTGGCTTGAAAGTACAGACAGCTTCCCTCATCCTCAGGCTGTCTAATACATATTATAGGCTGCTTGAATCTGTTCTATCAGGCCTCTGGCTAAGATGGCATCTTGCCAGAAGATGCAAAAGGTATTGAAAAAATGCTGACAATGTGTTGGCCTCATGCCTCTGTCCCTCCCTCCCCACCCACTTATCGATCACTCCTGGAGTGAGGACACTGTCCTGTACAAACTAACTACAAGAAATCCCCCATGTGTTGAAAATATATTTACTCTTAGCACAGAGCTCCAATAGCAGCATCATTAACCTCCTCCTTGAAGCAACAAATACTCCAGGGAGTTTGGTCTGCAAATATTTAGCTAAGGCTGCTGTCATGAAGCTGACAGCATCAGTCAGTGGGTGGCTGGAAATACCACGTGAGGCAGCACACGTCCAAAACCACTCCAGATGGAAAAGAAACCAGCAGAAAAGCACAGCCGCTGTCAACGTCGGCACCAAGGACATTGACAGCCAGCAGAATGAATCCTGCTTAAACAGGCCCGGAAAAATTGGTGAAAAAACAGCCCCATTTGAAAGGGCTTAATTGGATGGGATGAATTGCTCAGGGCTGTAGCAGAGTGGTGACATCCAGGAGCCAAACACCAGCCCGAAACTGTGGGAGCCTGAATTTACCCCAAAACTTTACAAAGTGCCATAGGACACACAGACTCTGCCTCATCCATAAGCACTCCAGGTAGAGATTCAGACAGCTTTAGTTACAGACATTGACTAAGTGCTCCTTCACTTTGTACTGCATGGAGCAGCATCATGTCAATACCAGCTTTTTGTCTTTGGTGGTGCGATTTGCATAAACAAAATGAAGTAGTGGCATTTAATTCAGATAATCTTAGCTATGCTTTATCATAAAATCATTGAATTATAGAATATCCTGGGTTTGGAAGAGACCTTAAAGATGATTTCTTTCCAGCCCCACTGCTGTGACTGGGGATGTCTTTCTAATCTGCAGTTTGGCTGCTGTTTTCTAGAGGAACGGTATGCAAAGCAAACAGTGCCACCAAGAACAGTACAAAGGTTACTCAGTATTTCCCAGTATTAAATTACATTTTTAATTACATTCACTTTGCCAGATCGAGGTAAATTTTAGGCTGTTGAAAATTTTTATCCCCTTCCCATGGAGAAATATTTTTAAATTTTTGATGAGAATGAGCTCGGGCATTTTTAACACTGACATTAATGAGTTGTGATAGGGGCAGGATTTTGAGTAAGACAGAATGGTTGAGTTCGTTCCAGGAATACACCTTACTCTCATCCCAAGGGAAAAACTGGCCAGGTTTTACAGTCTGAAAAATGCAGCTGACACTTGATCAGCAGGGACCTGGTCTAACAGCTGAATTCCCTTAAAAGTCTGGCTATTTTAAGCAAAACCCTGTTTTCCTCTCAAAGGCTTGACCTTCCTTGTAGTTGTACCACCAGCTGCGGTGTGCAAAGGTTCTGGTGGATTATAATTTATAGATACACCAATTATACCCACTCCTATATTTAGGTTGTTCAATACCTCAGTCTAAGCACTCTCTCAGGTAGTTTATTCCTGAAATACTAGACGTAGGCTGGCTAATAAGACTGAACAAGGGAGAGGAAAAAAATTTCCACTTAGTTTCTTTTTCGGAAGTGAATATGGACTTCAAAATATGCTGTTACTTAACGCCGTCCCAGACCATTAAGTCTTCAGAGAGCACTGAAAGTGCTACAGATTTGAACAGACATAAATCAGGGCACAGTTAGATGCATAAACAGCTGTAAAGTGGGAAACATCCCGTGGCATTAAAGGAAAAGGATCACAGCTCCTCTCTGAAGCAGCACTTCAGCAGCAATGTGAGAATCCTTGCCCCTCTGAACTTGGGCATTTGTGGTTTGTTCCCTTCCCAACCTGAACAGCCCTTTCTGAACCAACTACCTAACCCTTCCTAATTTATTACATTAACTGCTCAGAGTAAATAAGCTCTCTTTCCTGTGTTTATTTATTTGTTCCAGAGAGGTTAAATAACAAAATCAGATCTTCTTCCATTTGGCTTGGCTTAACTGTGTTAGAGCTACAAACATTATCATCCTCTAAAGAATATCTTGTACATACTCTATAATTGATATGTATTTTCTGGCATAAGGAACAGGAAAAACTCTATATAGTCACCCAAGACCAGGTAGAAGAGAATGCCAATTAATTGTCTTCAGTATCAGAAATTTAAAAAAAAAATCCTCTGTATTGTACTCAAATTCTCAAATTCACTAAGAGACCAGCTGTCACCAATTATTTCATCTTTCTTCCACATTGCCATAGCTGCTAAATCTTAACTCTAGCTTCTTTGTTTCCCTCAAGGAAAAAACCTGTCTGTGATATTATTTGCAGTTGTCCCCAACTGGACCAAGTAAGCCCAACACTGAAAAGTTACACCAGCAAGAAAAACACAGATTTGGACTAAAAACGGTGAATGAGCAGGCAGTGGCGTTCCCAGCTGTGTGCAGTACAATTTCCCCAGCCTCAGCCTGGTGGAAAGCACTTAAACATGTAGAAATAAAACACTGTGGAGGATCAGCACTCTTTGCTCAGAGTGGGATCACAGAGGATCAATTCATGCCTGTGGGAAAAGTCTTGACAAGTGTCAAAATGCCACCAAGCAAAGCCTTGGTGTTCACCCAGTGTCTGTGATGGAGCCAGTGGAAAGAAATTCACTTGTGGTAGTGCTTTTAGCTTCTGGCTGAGCTGTGCCTGGTGCAGGGTGGTAGATGGGGAACTGTAAAGTTGCATGAGCTGGGATTTTGCCAAGAACTTCTTGGCTCACTCAGCACTTTGCCAGCAGCAGTGAAACTGACAAGAGAGTGACTGCAAAGGAGGAGTCATTCCAGACCTTCCCAGAACACTCCTTGTCTGAACCTCCTTTCCATAATAAACCACAGAATCACAAGATTTTTGTGTTGGAAGGGGCCTTAGGGACCTTAAAGGCCATCTCATTCCACCCCCTGACATGGAGAGGGACACCTTCCACCAGATTGCTCCAAGCCCCATCCAATCTGGCTTGGAATATCCCTGCCCCAGGGATGGGGAAGCTTCTCTGGGCAACCTGTACCAGAGCCTCACCATCCTCATAACCAAGGATTTCCTTCTAATATTCACCTAACCCTGCCCTCTGATATTTTTAAGCAGTTTTCCCCTTGTCTTGTTGCACCATGACTTTCTTGTATCCCCCACTTTGGAACTCAATTCCTGGCTCAGATTTTGAGTGCTGCCAGTTCCAGAACCAGTGTTCCTCCTCCCAGTCATGGCAAAGATTTGTGTCTTTCGCAGTTACTGTGTCGTTGGCCAAATGTTAAAAACACACAATATTTCATCAGCTTGCCTTGCCTTCCCCTTACCGCGCAGAACAAAAGGACCTGAATGGTCACGTCTTTCACTACCAGCACACATTCAGGATAAAAGCAGGAAAAACCCATTCTAACCAGAAGCTGAAATGGTAGTACCATCTTTAGGCAATGCATGATATTTTAGCCGTCTGTCATACATGGGGAAATGTAAACTCCTGTAAAATGTCATGCATTTGCAGTCGCAAGTGAACTCGTGTAAACATTTAGTTGAAAGATGCATGAGATTCCATCCTTTTGCCATATTCACAAAGCTGCATAAAAAAATTTTTTGAGGGGGGCCAAACTGACTATCTCGTGTTGTTCTTGATAACTAGGAGACAAGACTGTCAGTTAGGCAGGTCTGAAGACACTCCTACAGCCAGAATAGATTTTTTTCTCACTGTTCCTCGATGGAATGCTGTAAAGCTCCAGACTTTGCTTAGAGACACAGAAATTTTGCTGATGTTTGGGAAACCCCCAGTGGAAAACTGTAGTTGCAGTTCTAGCGGACACCTCCCACGGGACCCTTTTCAAGAGCCCTGAACTGCAGAAGGTTGGCTCCCTGAACTTTTCATCCTTGCTTTCCACACCTCAGCCATCTGCTCACTGCAGCAACAGGGACCAAGCCCAAAAGGCCAACTCAGGTCTGAACAAGCTCAGAGTGCTGCTGCTGCAACCTAAAATAATCTCTGTGTGCCCTTTCTTCCTTCCTTTCACAAAATAGAAGTGGTGAGAGCAGGAAGAAAGAGGAGGTATTAACCCAAGTGCCAGCAAAGGCCACCTGCAAAATCATCAGCATGTTTAACACCACAGCTGATTGCAAAATTGGTTATGGACATCTTTCGACTTCTCTAAAGGGCATAGAGTATATTTATTAATTTTTTAGGGTAATGTTTGGGTTCTTTCCATAGCCTTGAGCAGGTGAGTGCTTTCCCAGTGAAATGGCTATTTATGCAAATGCTGACCACAAGACAGCTCCCTGGAAAGCAGATGTTGCTTTGATGGTTTTGCCAAATACTACGAGGCAGGTTCGGAGGCTAGAAGCTCTTTCCCCAGCAGAGCTGCTGCTGCTGCTGCTCCCAGCTCTGTCACTGACCTGCTGTGGAACCACGTCCCCTTTTAGGTCCTTGCCTCATTCTCCTTCTCTGTTAAACCAAAGAAAACGGCATTCCGCTTCGTCAGTTTGTTGGGATGTCTGGATGAAAATCACACAACAAAACCAAAGCATTTCATATAGATATATAATATACAATCAGGAAGTTGTCCCTGGTGTTTCTAGAGATTCTGGGATAATAGAACTCCTTTGCCTAGCTCTGGTTTCTGAATTTCAAATATGGCAAACAGGTCTGAAATTTCATGTATTTTCTTTACCATTCCCATATCATTTTCTTTACAGACTCTCATGTTTGAGTTGCTTCACTGGGAAGAGAAGCTCTTTTGAGGGTAAAATTTAAAATAGCTGCAGGTACCTCTTGTCGGTGCTGTAGAAATGGAGAAAATGTGAAGTTACTGTGTGACATTAGCATAGGATTAATAATTCTGAAACACATTTTCAAGAAAACCAAAACAATAAGAACACAAAAAACAGAGACACACAGTCTCTCCTAGACCCTCTGGGAAAGGAATTTCTGCTTTATCTAAATGCAACTGCCTGACTAGGGGGAAATTAGTACATGCAGAGTTGGTACTTTGTTAAAAGTCATCTTGCTTTCATGGGAAATGAGCACCTGCTGGCCCTGATATTCATTTTTAAATTTAAAAAAAAAAAAAAAAGCAAGTTATTTAGAGAGTCAAAAGCATCTTAATAGGTTTTTAAATCATAAAATATGGCTCCCACTAAGCTCAAAATGCTGATAAGGAATGAGAAGACACATCTGTAGAATGGTGTTGACATCAGCTGGAGGAAAAATTTAGAATGAGGTCATCAGAGTGATGTGCAACTACAGTGGTGTGGCGCAAGGCACACAGCAGATAGGATGGAAGCAGTCTAAATCAGGAGTCAGCTTAAATTCTTCCATTTCTGCTTGCCTCAGATTTCCTATGGCTGGTTGTAGGTGGTTATCTATCAACATTACTTCAAACCCACTGAGTTACTCTTCAGAATCATTCAGGGACACTTCTGTCTGTACCTGACTAGCATGGAGACCTCCGTGGGATCTAGGCATGGGAATATAGCCCATCATGCCCACTCCGACAAGCAACGAATATTCTCAGCTCCTAAACTGGGAGCTCCAAAATTAGGCTCTAAGAAAAGCAAATATCCCCACACCTTGCAAGTATGGGCCTTATGTAACATGGATTTCCACCTACAGAAGGGAATGCAGGTTTGCAAAGGATTGGGTATGAAATACGCAATGGCAAAAATTCAGATTTCCCTGGTGATCTTAAAATACCTTATAGATTTATTCCCTCCACATCCATCAGCACAGTATTATGTTTCATCAAAATGCTTTAACAGTCCCCGAAGGACAGGCCTCAAAGATACAGATTTCCTTCCAGACACTTACTTGCTGGTGAGATGAGTCTTGGGAGTGATCCCGTGCTCTCCAAAGAGAGTGACAAAGACGTTGGCGTCGGTTCCTGCTCCCCGGACATCCCCTGTCACTGTCACCACCTCGTAAACTGTGGAAGGAGAGAAGAAACATCAGGACAAGAGGAGAAAGACCCCACCCTACGCTTTCATCACCAAAACTGAGCTGATAGACACACCCTAGAGATGGATGTATGCACCCACTGTCCAAACAAGCCGGTGTGTTTGACCAGGCGTGGTGAACCCAGCTGTTGAAAAGCATCATCACATCAAACAAAACTGCTGGAGACACTACATGGGCAGAGAGAGACTGAGTTAGGATGGGTTTTGCTGCAAACAAAACATTTCTCAGTGAATACGCTGCCTCCCCTACCATAATGCATGGGCATGTGTTACAGAGAGCAGATGAATTTATGTGAAGTGTTAAAGCTGTTGAGCCACTTCTCATTTATGCACATGTCAATGCAAGGCACGCTTTCTTGTTTGCACTGATAAGATATCTGTATGGAAGCTGAGACACAACTACAGCCAGGAATTTTGCATTTTGGTTGTTCTGAAGATTTTACTAAAGACAAAATGGTAAATAACCAGGAGAATCGCAGAATGTTCTGAATTGGAAGAGACCAGGAAGGCCCCAAAAAAGCTCACTCAACAAGACATGAATCTCACAGGACCCACAAGGAGGATCAAGTCCAACTCATGGCTCTGCACAGATATCCCAGCAATCCCACCCTGTGCCTGGGAGCATTGTCCAAACTCTCCTGGAGCTCTGGCAGACTCGGGGCTGTGCCCATTCCTTGGGGAGGCTGGACAGTGCCCAGCACCCTCTGGGGAAGAACCTTTCCCTGATAACCAAACTAACTCCCTTGACAATAAGTAGGAAAACACTTAAATCGGACTCTCCAAGCTCTATTTATCTTCCCAAGTAGTAGACTGAGTGACATTTATTTACACACATATATAACTTCTTGGGAGACATACAAGTTAAAAAGTGCCTTTTATTCAAGCGGCATGACAAGATCCAATGGCCAAAAGGCAGAGTTAGACAGATTCAAATAACAGTCAGACACACATTTCTTAGGATGATGAATGATGCTAGGACAAGACTTGAGGCTTGAAAACAGGTTACTTTACTGAAGGACATGTCTTGGTTGGCTCAATGCTGAAGGAAGTGAAGAAATTACAAAACCTTGCCTGTAGCCAAACTACGCACCCTGATGGCCCTTTTTGGCTTCAGACAACATGATGTTCATGATCTAATGATGACATTTCAATCTCAGACCTATAAGCTAGAGGAAAGGCTATAACTTCATCATTTCATCCTGCACAAACTGACTGCTAACTATGGGATTTCTCACAACTAATGCTGTAAAAATATCCTTCTTCATGGATGCATCAGAACTGATACATATTTTATTAGTGTCCATCTCTCCCTCACTACATCACAAATCTATTCTATTCAGTTATCTATTATATCCCATATATATTTGAAAGATACCAAAAATATAGTAACTCTGCTCTGAACATGGAATGTTTTTCCACAGTGACACTCTTCCCTCAAAACTTCACCAAAAAGAAATTTAATCACCATTTCAACCAGAAGAGCGAAATGCAGGGCACTTATGTAAAACTGATTAAAAACTATTCTTTATTTCCGTCAGCTCTATTGCATTGAGGGGAAAAAAATGAAATAATGTCCTAATCTCACCTTCCCACAAATGTAAATAGGACAGAAAGGGGGACATTATTGTAATAAGTACAGTAATTTGTGATCTGTGCTCGGCAACATTTCAAGAATCACTTGGCTTGGTGTATTTCATTTACAGGCTCATAGGAGGAGGAGATTTGTTTGCAAGAACACCCAGGAAGAATATGGGATCCACAGCTTGCACATGAGTAATCTGTACGAGCGGTGTTTTCATTTCACCTTCCTCCCGTTAGCATTCCCACATGCCAACGGGAGATGTTTGGCATAGCAGGGAGAGACAGACGAGGTGTTTGCATTAGCCATTAGCAGGAGGGAGGTTTGTAATCCACCCTGCCCCTGGTGAGTCACCGTCGGTCGCTCCAGGGCTTTCGGGCTGCATCGGCTCCGCTCCGGAAACAGCCGGCTTACCCTAAAATATTGCCGTGCTCATCCGGAGCAGCCTTTCATGCCTGATCATCTCAAAGAGCATTATGACTTATCGGTGCCATGGAAGTATTTGTCACTGTCAGAGCTTCCTACAGGCACTGCCAAGGTGGCAGCTACAGCTCAGCATCCCTCTGCAAACTTCAGCCGCGTGCCTGGTCTGGTCGACAGCAGCGGGTTTGGTCAAAGGTTGGGCTCAACGATCTTGGAGATATTTTCCAACCTTTATGATTACATGATTCCAAGTTGGTTTTTTTTTTTAGGGCAAAGGGCCTTTAGACATTGTCGCCTCTTCCCCCACAGGGCCTTAGCAAAATTTGTCCCTCTTCTCATTTTCAGGGGTGAGGTCAAGTCGTGTTCAACTTTGTGCTGGCATGCAGGCATTTTTCATGTGAGAAGAGGAAAAAAAAACCCAGCATCACAATGAGAGACCAGAGATCTTTCAAAAGCTCAGATAGATTCTCTAGCGAGTTTTTTTAGAGAAGTACTAGGACTTATATGTTATATGTGGTAGAGTCTGCCATGTTAAACCCGCTCATCAAGTGAAACCCATTCTTGAGCTGGTCTGCTGCAGGCATTGGCATCAATTCATCCATGCAATTAACCCTAATTTCCTTGCAGAAGTGATAGAAGATTATCTATTCCCACTTTTCAATCCTTAGCAAGTGAGGTGATAAGATACAGGGATATTTTAAGACAGAACCCACCACCAAGCCACAATTTTCCCCCACAAAAAAATCAAATCCCTCATCTTATTTCTGCAATGGGAGTCTCACAGCTGCAAAACAATGACAACCTGAGTAGATGGGCTGTTCTTTAGGTTCACAACCCCAAAATCAGCCTCCATACACTGCAGTGGGCAGGCAGCATGTGGAATTGTAGTTTTTACCAGGGCAGATGTGCTGAGCCCTGCTTGATTAGCTCATGTCATTACAGGCACACTGTGGTTAACACCACTTTAATTACCTTTGCACTGAGGGACAACAGGAGGGTCTGGATTGGGGACATCAGCACATCACTGCATTTGGCACATGTCACAGTGCTCTGCTGGAAGGGGGAAGGAGCCCTGCCACCCCTTTTCCAGCATTACAGCTGGATGTCCAGCTGTGCAAATAAATGATGTCCCACATTTCCAGTGATGTCATGGATGCAGGCCCCATAATTTTCTTTGAGGGAAGAAAATTAAAAGTTAATACTAATATTGATGCCAGCTTCTGCTGCAAAAGGCAGGGGACAAATGCAGATTATTTAGCCACTTCCTTCAAAGACATGGAAGTTCAGAAATATAGATTCAAGATTGTTTTTTTTCTTTGCTTTTTTTTTCCTCCAATTTTTTGTCATATCAATTTTTTTGTTAGCCCCTGACAGCTAATGGGTGTCATGTTTGTTCTGCAGCTTGAGGGCCTAGCAGGCAGAGAGGGATAATGAGCTGGGGTGGGAATCAACATTTTTTACCCCTTTATGCTGGGAACAGCATCCATTTTATAGTTCAACAAGGCCTGTAGTTAGTTGCATTTCATAACCACCCACGGGTTTGTTCCAGAATAATGGATATTCTGGCTTTGAGAGAGCATGTCCACTGTTCACAAATCCCAAGCATAAACATCTTGTATTTTGTGATTTAGGATGATAAAACTGAATTAACTAAAAAGCTTGAAATTGGATATCAGTGGAAGTTATCTAACCAAAGCTGGCATCTAGGTTAGAGGCATCAAATTTATTACTTCAATGCTCCAATTGTGATAGGGAACATTAGGAAAATACAGACGTTAAATTCTCAGGTATCTTATAAACATCTTCCCACCTTCCTTTTTGGATGGCCTCATTGTATTTCTAAAATTCCCATTATGAGTCCCTATTCTTCACACTCTCCATCATTCAAAAGACCCGAGTTCTCATGGAAGGTCTACCACCATGATCATTTTCTGGATCATGGGCATTAATGTTCACTAAAGACTTTCTTCCATGGTGCTTCTTCAGAGTTTTGCAATAACTTTTGGCTTCTGCAATGTAAAAAAACCAACTCCTTTTACATGTTCCTGCTCTTTTAACGTGATGAGATGTACTTTGGCAGAGGCTTCTTAGCCTCTCCTTGTATGACTTAGCACCCATGATGCCGCTACTTCTTTCTTGGTCAAACATAAGATGTAAACCATGACATTCCCGTGTCTCCAAATATTTTCACTGGTCATTCACCTCCCTTCAGACATGGACAGGATCCCCAAAGTGGTCAAGTCACAGAGCCAGCATTCAGATGCTCCTGCTGTGGGGCTTGGAGCAACCTGCTCTAGTGGAGGGTTTCCCTGCCCGAGGCACGGGCTTGGAATTAAATATTCTTAGAGGTCCCTTCCAACCCAAATCACTCTGTGATCTGTGATATTCCTTGATGTTCTTTCTAGCAATTTTGTCTGAGTTTATGGAAGCCCTTGGGGAGAGGAGCCCCAGAGAGAGATCACCAAGGCAAGAGAGAGAGAGAGAGGACTGGACCCCAGACTGATCATCATGCTGCATGGGGCTCTGCTCACAGGAAGACACCTACATCAGGGTGATTTTAGGTGGCAAACAACCCTGCCCCAAGGTCAAAGTGAGTCTATTCTGAGTGCTCAGATCATGGCCAAGCTACAGAAATCCAAAGTATTAGTGTGGGAATGCTTGACTTTCATCCCAGTCTCCAAATCTCGCTTTTCTCCCAATGGGCCAGGCAGAGTCAATACAAAGCTTTAATATACTTACTGATACAGGCTCTTTTGTTCCAAATATTATCTCAATCAAGTGGAATTTAGTTCACTTATCTCCTCTGGTAGATATTGAATCCCCAGCTGACTCCACTGTTCAGCTATCCAGCACGAAGGCTTCAGAAACCAGTGAAAGTTCCAGCAAGCTAAACAGGGCTGATTTGCTATGAACTGCAAACCCATTACTGCTTTTCTCAGGCAAATACAAGCTCAGTAAAGGAAATTACAGGCAGTACTTTCTTTGTTGAAAATAAGCATTCAGAAATGGTCATTTTGAGTGCAGGATACAGACAGTATAAAATCAGTATCAAGTTACATTGCAATGCTGCTAGAAACACTTACACCTGTTTCCTTGTCTTGCAGAAGGAGATCATAAATATGAAGTGGGCTAATAGAAATCCATCCATTCAATGACAAAAGTGGAGAAACCCTTGCTTCAAAATGACTCCTAAAATTACTATAAAACTATAAACACCAACAAATGCAGACTGGGACACTTATGGCTAAGAGCATGAAAACTTCCCTTAGCTGCCCAAGAAAGGAGTATTTCCAGGATGGAAGAGTGCTTTAGCTGATAAATTCAGGTTTTTCTGGCACTGCTCAGCATCAAGTATGGCAGTGACTACACATCCTGTCAGGTCATGTTCCCATGAGGTGAATATGGAGAACTGAGCTGGTGCCTAATTTCTGTCTAGCAAGACTGGCCCTTGGTAGAAAAAAAATTTAAGGTTGTGCCACAAGAATGATTAAGCAGGTGAAATAAGACAAAAAAAGATAGTGAGGAGTTTGGGGAAGGAAATGGGAAAGGAAAACCCACAGATTTCTGAAGGGATGTGTCAGAGGATCGACCAAGCCCTTCTCAGTGATGCAGAGCAATTGAACAAGAGGAACAGGGAGAAATTGGTGCTCAGGAAGTTCCATCTGAACATGAGGAAGAACTTCTTCCCTGTGCAGTGACCAAGGGCTAAAACAGAGACCAGAGAGGGTGTGGAGTCTCCCCCACTGGAGATATTCCAGAACCATCAGGAGAAAATCCCTGTGCTCTGGGATGAGCAAGGAGGTGGAACCAGAGGGCCCACTGTGTTCCCTTCCATTCTGGGATTCTGTGATTCATCTTGAATATGAGCCCAAATCAACACCAACTTCTTTGGAACTATGGCTCTCAGAAGCACCTTCAGATGCATCTGTTTTGCAGGATGCATTTACCTCAGCAGCACTAATGGCTGTTTGCACTTCACTGCACTTCCAGCTGGGAATTCACTGATTATTCTCAATATTCACTTCATGTTGATTCATGCAAAGCACCAATCACTCTGGCTTCTCCTGAAGCTCTTCAGAGTGTGTTTGTCTTGGAGCACCTGAAGAGAACCTTGACATTTATGCAAAATACTTGGAAGTTTTTAAGGGTCTGTACTGACTGTTACAGGTTATGTTTGACAAAACAAAGCTTTGGCATGTGAACACATCAGTTAAATACTTACGATGGATACAGTTTAATCAGGACCATCCTTTTCCCTCTGCAAAGACGGGCCTTTTAAATCGGAGCCTGTTTGTTTTTAACGAGCCACAATTTGTGCAATAATCTCTTGTCATACACAAAATGAGTCAAATTCTCCTCTCATTCACTCTGAAGCAAATCCTGACTAACTCCATTGACTCGAGCACAATGGCTTTGGATTTGTACCTCAGAACTGTGAGCAGATTTGGGCCTCACACTCTATGAGAGATTGCCTGCTCTTTATATGCTTCATGGAAAGGAGCTTTTGAGTCTGGCATGGATGCCAAATTAATTATTCAAAGCAAAAGAGATAGATTTTTTTTACACAAATATTTGGACTGGTTGCACACTGTTACACATTTTGCTATTCATAGTTTATACAAGGAATTGCAGAATTAATAGCATCTTGCATTTTGAGACTTGTCACGGACATGAATTAGGGAGGTTTTCTTCTAAGCAAACTTAGTGCTGGTACACACAAGTATCATTATCTCAAGCTCTGAAATACTATTTATCTCTTAAAATATAAATCCAAAGCTGAACACTGTCCTTCCTGTTCCCACAGGCAGAGTAGTCATGGTTTGGAGTGTGTTTTACTTCATCAGCTATTGTAAAAGTCAACATTTCATTCTCATGCACTGTAGGAAGCCAAACTTGATTCATCTGGTACTCCAGCTACCACTTAAAGAGTATTTCTGCCTGAGCACTACCAGGAAAAACCACCTTAGTTCTCTGCTGTAACAGTAAAGTAGAATTAGTTTAGCAATCAACATTTTTTTTATTCAAGCTTAAATTGTGTTGGAGGAAAACACTGTACCTCAGGGGAGAGAGACACTCACAACAGAAACCTGTTCCATTCCTTTCATCATCTCTTGGAGGCAAGAAGGGCCTGCCAGGACATGGGGTGTCTCTGAGTCACCTCTATTGACAAGAACATTCAAAGTTTCTGTCCAATGGGAGGTGCATAGCAGATCCTGGGTACAATATGAAATCAATTTTATCTGCAGCACTGAACAAAGTCTGTGGTAGAGCAATGTGCCTGCAGAATGCTGCTGGAAGTAATTCCCTGCTGTCTGTCATGTCTGTGATCAGAGGGATGGAGTATCTCTCCTATGAAGAAAGGCTGAAGGTATTGGGATAGTTCAGCCTGGAGAAAAGTAGGGTTTGGACTGACCTTCTAGTATCCCTCAGGTACCTAGAGCTTATAAAAATGTTGGGGAGAGACATTGGACAACAGCCTGGATTGACAGGACACAGGCAATGGCTGCCACGGCCAGCAGACAGGGCTACATGGGATATTGGAGAGAAACTCTTCCCTGTGAGGGTGGGCAGGCCCTGGCACAGGGTGCCCAGAGCAGCTGTGGCTGCTTTTGCATCCCTGGAAGTGTCCAAGGCCGGGCTGGACAGGGCTTGGAGCAGCCTGGGATACTGGAAGATGTCCCTGCCCATGGCAAGGGGTGGGACTGGACAATCTTCAAGATCTCTCCCAACCCAGACCATTCTGTGGCTTTATGTTCTAAGTCAGCAGACTTCAACAAGATCCCCACCTTCTTCCAGTCACCTAGGCAGAGAAAAACCAAGATCAAGGAGGGACACTCTCCTTGCTGCCAGCCCTGACCCCATACCCAGGTAGGAGGAAGAGCAATTTCACCAAAGATTCTTTTGTTGCCCACTCCTGCCCAGCATGTCCTGCCTGGAGGCACTGCAGGTGTTGGATGCTGGATGTTCCCTGACATGAGCAAGACAAGGCGTTTGTCACAGCCTTTTTTCCAGGGAACGGCTGAGCTGTTTTCACAGAGAAAAACACACCCACACCAGCATGTTTCAAAACTGCTTGGCCTGAGGCACTGAATACAACAGGAATGTGTTCAGGAGGGAGCAGCTGGCAAAGCCACTGAGCCAACAGCTGGGAGAGCCACCAGCAGGTGAGGTCTGGCTGACACTGTGAGCACGGACAGCTGCCCCACAGCAGGCACACTGGCTGCAAGCCCGAGGGGACACTGCTCCCTTGGCAGCTCCTGGGGGAGGAACCAGCACATTTTGCTCCTGGGAGCTGATTTCTAGCTGTGTTTCAGGCTGATGCTTGGCCTAGGCAGGGAAAAATGCCTGAGAGAAGCTTGTAATTAATACAAGATATGTGTGCTATCTGTATTTGTGCATTGTTAGATGTCATTGTGAGTTTAGGGTGGGTGAGTTTTGGAGAAAGCTGGTCCAGGTGGAAGGCATTGGAATTGTGTAACCTCTAAGATCCTTTCCAACCCAAATCGTTCTACGGTTCTATGATTCTAGGAATAAGTAACAACTCCCTAGTTTAAGTAGTCATGACACTGAATTTCTGTAATTCAAATGGCACCTTTAAAAAAATTAAAAGGAAAAAATTACTATAGCCTTCCCACATCCTACCTCTGCCTTCTTTACAAATACATCCTAATTAACACTTTCAGTTTACACAGAAAGTCTGATTGAGATACTACTACAATAATACAGATGTCTGTAAAATGCAGAACTCCAAACTGATACTGAAAAATCCAACAGATCTGAACGTCAGGTGACAAAGAGCCAAAATCACTTGTTTCCAGCAACCACATTCAATTATAGCAACAATGCACAACTCCTCAGTGATGTGTCCAGCCTGTCTTGCAGTACACGTAAATCCATCAACAAATGCCACACAATTATTATTTTCAGTCTTTAAGAGTTGCCATTCAGGTATTTGAGTCATTGTGTTACAATGAAGAAAAGCCCTTCTGACAATGCCTGGAGAAATAGCTGCATGCACCAGGCACTTACAGTAAATAAGTGTTTCTTGGAGCAGCAATAGTCAGCCAAGAGGAATCCTTAACCAGACAAAAGCATGTTGTGAATCTGGAAACTACATCCTGGTGGCAACCTTGAAAGCTGAAACAAACCTTCAGTAAGCCACCACATCCCAGCAGTGAGCAGAAGCTCTTGACACCAAACCCACCGTGAGTCTCTGCTTTCCTGAGCCTCATATGGATAAACCACCTCACCTGAGGCTGTAGAATTGTCCAGATCTGGAATAAAACACTAGCTTGCCCTCCCTGGCCCCCTCTCTGTGCTTAGCCACTTGTAGCTCAGCATTGTTTTTTGCCCAGACTTTCCATCCTCATGGATGCAATTCTGCTGTTTTAATGGAACAGTATTCAGATATTAGTCCAAATTCCCAGGGACAGGATGATAAACAGCTTCACAGAGGGCCTAGATGATGTATATTTAACAAAGTATAAATAGGAACGAAAGTAATGATCCTTAAAATATCAATGCAGTCCTGAAACAAGGAATTTGATGTACTCGTGGAGGAACTGCTGTACCTGAGAGCAAAAGCATCTCCTCAGTTCTCTTTCTGCAACCAGAGAATGAAAAACTACCCAGGCAAAGCTCGGATGTTTTAAAGACATAGGAATCTCAATTCTTAAGGGAGGAAAGAGGAAAGTGATACAAGGGAAAAGGGAAAGGTAAAAACCCTTGAAAGTTCTTGAATTATTCCAGTGTGATCAAATTCTAGTCCTGCATCCTCTGAAAGTCCCCTTCCTCAGAGAGGACTCCTTGGATGCTACAGATAGTTGAATCCAGGCTGATGGGATACCTGGGGTGTGAGGAAAACAACTAAGACTGAAAACAGTGGCCTGCATTTAACATAAATTCTCAGAGCAAACCCCTTCAGCTCCTCTCCAGGAGCTCCAGGGTGTTTCCTATTCAAGTCCAAACCCAAACACTCCATCTAAGATGTACCCACAGGTAATTAAGGTTGTAAAACTGAACTCTATAAAACTGAACCCGCCACTGCATTCAGACCTGGTTGTTTTGGGTGTGAGGGGAGCAGCAGTGTGGGGAAGCTGCTGCTCCTGCTCGCGGGTGTGGGTTTCACATCAGCTGCGCCGTGCCTTTGGCAGCCTGGCACCCACAGCTGTTCCTGGATGCTGTTTTTGGGGCTGCCAGCTGGACTGAGCCATCCCAAATGGATCATGTGTTCCTAACAAGAATGAGTTCTGCATATGTTTGGGGTCTTGCCCTGGCAGAGGGAGAGGTGGGGGAGCACAAGTGCTCGTTCTCCCCAGCTCTGTGCCTGCTCTTGGTCAAACACACACCTGCAAAGGAAAGGTGACATCTGCAAACCTCCAGATACCATCATTGCTCCAAAAAGGTTTATTTGCATTCATCTGCTTTATGACACTGATTTTCCACACCAGTGATTAGTGATATCCCTGCTCCAAGTTGATGGCTCATCATGGACTATGAAGAGCTCCTGTGACTCCTTGCAAAGACCCTCTCCCAGCATTTTGATCACTCATTTCCAATTTGTAAGGCCCTGTTTCAGCATGACACCTCCAGGCAACTTCAGCTCCCCAGTGGGAATACTCAAGTGAGTGGCAGGGGTGTCTAATAGACAGGCACAAAGATTTTTTGGCACCTACATAAATGTTATTATCAAGTGCTCCTGAAACTAATCAATGCTTCAGTATCACAACTAATTTAGTATTGGCTTGTTCTGTCACACAATAGTGAACTTCTGTGATGGCTCACAGAGCCATAGAATGGCCTGGATTGGAAAGGACCTTAAAGACATACAAGTTCCAAGCCCCCTACCATGGGCAGGGACACCTTCCAGTAGACCAGGTTGTTCCAAGCCCTATCCAAGCTGCCCTTGAACACTTTAAGGGACAGGAGATCTTGTGTTTCAACCCCTTCACAATGAATTTCTTCCTAACATCTAACTCTAAACCAAACTCTCTCTCAGTATGAAGCCATTCCTCATTGTCCTATCACTCCAGGCTTTTGTAAAAGGTCCCTTTCCAATTCTCTTTTAGGCTCCCTTCAGGTACTGTAAGACTCAATTAATAATAGCTCTGAAGCCTTCTCTATTCCAGGCATGTACACACATCTAACAAAGGTTTAAAATGATCTGAACTTTTCAAAATACATATTATCTGTGGTCATTTGCAGGTATGAGAGATGCTGGCAGGCAAGCAGGGGAGATCCATAGCTCCAAGCTGAGTTCAGAACCACCTTCTCTCAGCAGCACAGTTTGCATCTCCCAGTGGATCATGAGACATGAAATTGCCACTGGCAGGAAGAATTCTCCTCAGAATGTTTTATGCCTAAAACCCAAGCTCATTTTAGTGCCAAGGAGCAAAAATAATATCTGCCTTCCAAAGCGGAGTCCTTGTTCATCCTGACTCAGAATATTAATCAAAGCCTCAGCTGGGGAAGATCAGTGGGCACAGGGTGCACACAAGGTGATTCTGCCACTGATGATTGTCTGCAAAAGCAGAACTGCAACTGCAGTTCTGTACCGAGCACAAGGACAGAGCTGGCCTCTACAAAGCACTTGCCCTCCTCCAGTCCTGATAAATTACATTAAAGAGAACTTAGCAATAAACTCAGCATGCCCTGAAATGCTTTTCCTGTGTAACCCTTAGCAGCAGTCGCTGAAGGAACATGATCATGACCATGGTGTGATAAATATAACACAATAAATCAAGTGGCACACATTGAAGGAAGTGATGAGCAGCTTCCTTATCTATTTACAAATTAGCAGTGGCTGTTTCCTCCTTCCAGCACCACTTGAGGTGACATGTTAACAAAAACATTCATTTTTTTAGGTAGCTCCCTTCATGTTATGGTTGTTATACTGCAAAGATCACTGAAGTCCAGCTTGACCCGTAGTGAAAGAAGGACAGAGAAGCAGAGAATCATAGAACCCCTGAGGTTAGTAAAGTAAACCCTCTAAGGTCATCAAGTCCCACCACTCCTTGATGCTGCCAAGCCCACAAGGAGCCAATATTGCCCTCAAGTGCAATATCCAAATGTTTTTTGAACACTTCAATGGATGGTGATTCCACTAGTTAGAGATAATATGTATAGTAATATCCATAATATCCATAATATCCATAATATCCATATCTGAAACTTGGTAGGAAAAAAAAAAAGGAGGAATGAAAAGGAAAACAGAGAATTTTACCATCATGAGGACCTCCAAAAAATGGATTGTTGGGCTCTGAAGGGAGCTATACTTCTTGGTGAGCCACATCAAAGAGGGAAGCTTGAAGTTCTCCTGAATCATCAGCATTTTGCTGTGACACAGGACAGGAAGGAGCTTTCCACCATCTGTCACACCCTGTGTATCTCTGGGCCTGGACTCACCAAGGTGGCAGCTACTGATTCAGCCAGAGAGAAGACACATTTAAAGGCATGAAAGCAAGTTTGGAAAGCGAAACATTTTCTTTCTTCTTACCAACACAGAGATGTCCATGACTTTGGCAGGAGTCACCCAGAAAACAGATAGTGACATTTGGTCCCTTCCTTCAAAATTCTATGACCACAAACTTGGGTGGAAGGATAAACAATCATGACAGTCTCATTCTTCCCTGCCACAGACAAGACATCAAAAGAAAGATATGGAAAAAAAGTGGTAAATTCCTCTAAAGAGTTTGTCTCTGAAAGATACCTGAACCTCAGGCATCTGTCAGCTGTAGAAACTTTAATGATGATTTGGGCAGCCTGGGAGCTGTGTGAACACCCTCTGAATAACTACTGCGCTTTAAAGCCATTGATTCCACTAATTAAATTTTGTTACACAACAGGGCACTTGCACTGTTATTGGCATAGTATGGTTTGGGTTGGAAGAGATCTTAAAAGATCATCCAGTTCCAACCCTCTGCCATGGGCAGGGACACCTTCCACTATTCCAGGTTGCTCCAAGCCCCTGGACACTTCCAGGGGTGGAACAGCCTCAGGCACTCTGGGGAACCTGTGCCAGGATCTCACCACACTCACTGGGTGTTATTTCTTCCTTATGTTCAATCAAAACTACCCTCTGTGTTTAAAGCCATTCCCCCTCATCATGTGACTGCAGCCCTTGATAAAAAACCTCTCTACATCTTTCTTTTAAGTCCTCTGTAAACACTGAGAAGCCACAATAAAGTCTCCCTGTAGCTTTCCTTGCACTACTGTGGAAATAACTTTGCAAACACTTATTAATAAATAACCAATCTCATTAACACCATGATCACAGGAATGGACAACAGCTGCAACTTAGTTAAAAATGCCTGCTATCTCTGCTTTAATTTTCTCAGATACACTATCACCCAGTCACTTGATATCTTTTGTTTTCCTGCTCCCAGGAGCTGGATTTGCCTTGTTCTTCAGTCATCGATTGAACTTGATGGGGGGATCTCTTCTCTTGTTTGCTAATACAATAAGATAAAGAGGACATCAGATGACACAGGCAGCACTGACTCCCTGCTTATAAAACATTTATAACATCTCTCTTTTCTTTTTTTACAGCAAACGGAATCACAGCTTGTGGACTGAAATATATCTCTACTAAATATTCACTAGCACCAAAGACAGCTACCATCCCCAAAGCCTCTGGGAGGCTTTTGCAGAGGTCAGAAAATTCTCCAGAGCCTGACCAGCAACAGTCATTTCACTCAATGGTCCTTTGAGGGAAAAGCAGCAGCAGCCTCCAAATAAGCCACACAAAGAAATCTGCTTTTTTAATTCAAAACAGTAACAGTGCATGATGCACAGTAAAGGGAATGGCTGAAACCCTGTCCAGTCTGGCCTTGAACACTGCCAGGGATGGGACAGCCACAGTTTCTCTGGGCAAACCTCTGCCAGTGCCTCACCACCCTCAGAGCCAAGGATTTCTTCCCAATATCAAATATCAGAAGACCAAGGAGAAATTATTACAAGCATTTGCTGTAGCTTCTGTCTTTGAAAAGTGCAAATTATTATTTCTCAACTGTATAAAAAAATGTAGCATGAAGTGGGCCAGCCTCCCTACCCCTCAGGGGCCATCACAAATGAAGCAGGTTTTGTTCATGGCCCAAATGCAGCATGCATGGGAGGGACCCACTTCTCTGCACCAGAGGAATAGAACAATCTTTCCTTCCCCAGCCACTGGCCACCACTGCAGAAACCCCCAGGTGTAGTTAGCCCAGAGCCACACCACGGCTGTGGAGTGCTGTACTGTTCCTCTGGCACTCCCAGTTCTCCCAGTTGCCACACACAGCAGGTGTTAAGAGTCACATTAGCTGATGGGGAAACAACAGGGATGGGAGAGGAGTGTGTTGTCCCAGGAATGCCTGGGTCCAGTTGCTGGCTGCTGGTACCACCCCTCAGCATCCACAACCTCTTTGCTGCCCACCTCCCTGACAAGGAGACAACCTCCCTGTGCTTGGGGACATCCTCCCACCTGTCAAAGTTCTTTTGTTAATCATGGTTCTGCACCATGGCCTTCTCGTGAAACCGAGTGAATCATCTGAAACCTTAAGTCACAGAATGTTTAAGGCTGGAAAAACCCTCCAAGATCATCGGGTCCAACCACACCCTAGCACTGGCAAGGCCTCTGCTGACCCATGTCCCCAAGTGACACATTCACATGGCTTTAAATCCTTCCAGGGGCTGGAGACTGCACCATTGCCCTTGGCAGTGTGTGCCACACCTTCATAAATCTTTCCATGAAGAAATCTTTTATTAATGTCCAATCCAAACCTCCTCTGGTGCAAGTGGGGGCACAGCTCACGGTGCATTTAACCAAAATAGAGTCTGCTTGTGAAACAAGTAGACTATATATTGCAACAACACAGTATTAAGGTTTAGAGGCTAATACTGGTATTTACCCAGCCTACTTGGTTACTTTAAAGCAGCCAGAGGTCTGGGGTGCTGGACCTCCTGCTTCTACATCAATCCTAAGTGTTCCACCCATCTGGTTGCTGAAATCCCCAGCACGCTCCTGCTGCTTCTGCTTGATCAGGACCGTGCACCTCTGCCATGGATCCTGCTTACACAGGGGGAGCCTGCTGATTGCAGCTTCTGCACAGCCCCACAATGCAAATATTAATTAGGAGAATGTAATTACAGCAGCACCACACACACACGGCAAAGCGGCTTCGTAAACAGAAAAGCTCACACCAACACAACCTGTCAGTGACACCTCAAACTGTTAAAATACTAATCTAATAAAAATATGACCCACATAGGTATTACAAGTGCCTGCACCCCAGGAAGGACCCCAACAAGGGCATTTGCAGGGCCAACAGTGCCTGCTCCAGAGGGGAGATAGGAAAAGATGGAGCTGACCTTTTTTTTTGTTGTATTCGTCTTCTGTGGCATTGGAGGAGTCCGAATGATAGTCCCGAAGCTCCTGTTCATACATTTCCAAAAAGTTGTCATCTATCTTTCCTTTCTTGGACTTGTCACCCTTCTTCTTCTTCTTGTCTTTGCTTTTTTTGCCTTTTTTCTTCTTTTTCTTTTTGCGTTCATAGTCATCTTCATCCTCACTGCTATACTCTCTTTTCTTGGTTTTTTTCTTTTTCTTTTTCTTCACTTCCTCATCAACCTCTGCATCCTCAGACTTTGATTTCTTCTTGCTTTCTTTCTCCTGGTTCTCATCTTCCCCATCTTCCTCAGCTACCTCTTCCACTACCTCCTCTTCCTCCTCCTCCTCCTCTTCCTCCTCTTCTATTTTGTTCTTTTCAGTCTTTTCTTTCATGTCATTGTTTTGCACCCCTGCTCTTTTAACAGCACTCTGGGATTACCTCAATCTTCTGCCACCTTTCCAGCTGCCAAAATCCTTTAGTCCTCCTTTCCCTGCCTGGGACCAGGCTGCCCTTTTTTCACAAAGTCCTTCCTCCCCAGTGGCTCAGCATAGAGATGTCCCAAAATCCCTTCCTAACCCCACTCTCTCTCTGCCTCTTCCTGCCTTCCTTCACCTCCTTTACTGTGGCACCTTCCTGTCTCTTCTGCCTGTTCTTGCCTTTGGGGTTTCTCTCCTTTTCCTTACTATTATTTATTCATTGGTGTGTGCTGAGAACTTTCTCCTCTTTTTTCAGAGCTGCCTCAGCCTCTGCTCAAGGTCGGTTGACAATCTGGGTCTAGGGTATCAGGACATGCCAATCAAGGTTGTAGCTCCCTGGAAAATTGGTCAGATGGGGGCAGGTGGTCAAGTCTCTTCTTGTCCTTCATATGCCAGCCCAGGGCAGGGGAAAACAAAGACATTTCCCCTCCTCATGGCATGTAGCAGCTTCAGAAACCTCATGAAAATTTACTTAGTGCTGCCCAGTCATGTGGTTATGAGACAGATGGGCAGGTGTAAAAGGAGACCCACCAAGCAACCATATCTCACTGGTCTGTATTTCCTCTCCATTATTCATGGTGTCAGGATCACCTTACTGATAACAGTGGGCTCAACTTTACATGGATTTTTTTTTTTCTTTTGACCAGCTAGGCCAGTGACCAGAAAAGACAAACACCCCCAGGATCTCTGCCTGGAGATGTCATGGCACTAACAATTCACTCCTGCACACAGTGCCTCCAATCCATTGCAGTACTGTCCCTACCACCAGAACCTCATAATAAATAAATATAACAGTCAGAAGAAGCCACTGAGTGTGCTGGATGAAAGGTGCCCTGATAAGAGCCTGTGTTGGCCAACCAAAGTGAAACAAAACTTAGATTAATACTTGAACACAAGCACAAATATGCCCATCTGACGGCTTCCAGGGGCAAATTTTGAGCAGAGATAGGAGAGAGACTGGAAAAATAAATGATGTAACAGCACAGTTGGAAGGACACTGCAGCATAAATTGTGCCCAGCACCCCACTTATGCCCTGGGTTCCAGCAGGCTCTCATGGCAGATAAGGGAAGGACAAACACCATGAGATTGGATCAATCTCAGCTGCAGTCAGGAGCTGATGATTTAAAGTCTGGCAGAATGAGAACAGAAGAAAAGAAGAAAAACAATATCTTCTTTTTTTCTTCAAAGGTGCTGTTATGGGCTTTATCACAGAAAATTAAGTTTAATATAAAACTGCGGTTCAGAAAAAACGTACTGAATTTCTCCAGTGGAGATGAAGTATACATAGAGCAAGTAGGGCAATCAGCCTGGCTTTAAACCCCAGCAATGGAAGAACTGGATTTATGGCAGAGTTGTAGGATGATGATGCAGAACCTCCTGCACCACCCACTCTGTCTGTGGGATGGCTCAGCCCACAGCTTCCTCAAGTGATAAATCAAATGTGATTTCCTTGATGGTGTGCTGCCCAGGTTAATGATGTACTACCAGTAAGCCAGAGGTTTCATCCATTATAGGTCTTTCATGTACATGATTTAAGACTTTAAAACTTTCATGTACATGATAACACTGGGGGCTTCCATGACCCAGCTTGGAGGAGAGGGTGGCAGGAGGGTTGGATTATCAGGAGAACAGGGAACAGATGTTTTGGTGGCAGGATGTGCAGCCCACACAGGGTGGCAGTGACACTGCCCTGGGAAGAAGAAGTGGGTGGACAGCACCTGGCCCAGAGACTGCAGGGTTGGTGTGGGACTGACCCCTCCTCCTTAGCAGTCATTTGGCACCAGTCTCCAGCAATTGGATGTGGATTATATTTTAGTAGGCACTGTATTTTTAATGGTCTCTGTTTGCTGAATGAAATTCTTTCTATTAAGGATCATAAAATGGATTATTCAGGGAGAGCTTCCAAGTAGGTTAAAGAACAGGTTTGGGATTAAACATGAGAATGGCTTTTCCAGGCTCTTAAAATCATAAAGAAAGTAAAATAATCACTGTTGTCCCTTATGATACAGCTCTGACGTGCCAAACTCCCAGGATGTCAGCACCACGGGAGCTGCGTCGTGCCTGAAATATCCTGATTATTTCCAGGTCCTTATTTTCTGGAAAGCAGCAGAGGGACAGGTAGTACATCTCAGCATGTCACTTCTGAGAGCAGGCATGGAACAATCGTCTCAGTGGGCACCAAGGGCACGCTGCTCCAAAGGCACCATCAGGCACGTGGATGGTGCCAGTCCCAAGGGATCCTGCAGGGATATTTGATGATGCAGCACATTTTCCCAGACAGATGCTCTGCAGCTCAGTGTATTCCTAACTGTTACCTTTCCCCTCTCTAGGACAGCCGTCAGCACACAGCAGAAATTGCAGGCATAAATACTTCAGCTTAAATTTGGGAGATGGATTTAGGTTTTTGGGTGTGGGAAAGCCAGGCCTCTCCAGCAAGAAGCCAAAAAAAAAAAAAAAAAAATCCACAACACAGAATAAAAAACATCTTCAGAAAAATAAAAACTGTGAAATCCCTGAGAAAAGTGAGGCTCATATCTTTGTTTTGTTTTCAGTAGGTAAACACTTCATCACATCGAGTCCCTGGGAGCTACTCCAAGCAGCTCCAGCTCCATGCAGCAAAATGCTGACAGTAGAGTGTCACAGAGTGGTTTGGAAAAGACATTTAAAGTTCTTCTTGTTCAACTCCCTACCATGGGCAGGGACACCTTCCACTATCCCAGGTTGCTCCAAGCCCTGTCCAGCCTGGCCCTGGACACTGCCAGGGATGCAGGGGCAGCCACAGCTGCTCTGGGCACCCTGTGCCAGTGTTAAACCAACCTCACTGAGAAAGTAAAAAGGAAGTCTGCCTTCGACAGCAGAGCTGTTGGAATAGGAGAAATGCCTTTCCCTCCTCCTGCCCTGGGACATTCAGATTTAGGATGCTCACGGCATCTCTGGGAACAGCCCCAGGCTGATGCAGCCCCAGCGAGGGACAAAACCCAGCTACTCTGCAGATATATTGCAATTAATGCCTCATGTGTCATGAAGAATGATCTGAGGCACTAAAAGCACTCTGGAACACCAGCAGAGCTGTCCCAGGGAGAACCATCCCTCTGTGATAACTCCAGCCTTGCACTTCATTTTGTTCTGGGGCAGTAGAGCAGGACTTCAGGTGAAAGCCAGAGATAAATCCTCTCTATCAAACAGGCTGAAGTGATGGGGAAG
Source organism: Thryothorus ludovicianus (assembly GCA_013397245.1). Taxonomy (NCBI): domain Eukaryota; kingdom Metazoa; phylum Chordata; class Aves; order Passeriformes; family Certhiidae; genus Thryothorus; species Thryothorus ludovicianus. The sequence goes on from VZTB01004762.1 coordinate 209,090, forward strand.
AAGAGTCTTGATCCCACTTTGCTCCACACTCTTCCTTCATCTGTCGTTTCATTTTAATTAAAAAGAAATATGCCGAGAACACTCCATCTCACTTTTGTACTTTCTGTGAATAACAGCTGGGAGAAGAACAGTAGGATTTATTGGTGCATAAAGAACTACCAGAAAAGCAACCAAGCTATCAGTGAGAACCATTAGTTACAACTGTCAACAGTATTTATATGGGTTTATGCTTTAACTCCACATTCAGCAAGAGATTCCCCCAAATCTTCCCTCCCAAAAAAACCAGGCCAGAACCCAGCAGAGCATCATGTTTCAGGGAGGCTTCTTGAATTATGACACATTTGGTAGAGTACAAGAAGTCAAAACTTGTCTTTTTGAGGTCCTGACTCATCTGTAAACTTTTTTCTTAAGTTGTGGAAACCAGTCCAGTGCTAAACCTGGAATTACCCATAATAGGGTAATTATATGATTAATATCAAAAATTACCACCTAAATATTAGGCAATGCATCAACACACCTTTTCTTTAGTTCTTTCTCTTCTTTGTTATTCTGATTTTGCACTGATTACCATAAAATCCAGATGCCCATACCCACGTGCCATGGAACACAGCTGACACATCCCAAAGAAACCCCAGAAACATTTGTTCCAGTCTCCTTCCCAAGGCAGATGCAGGGAAGCCTCCAGTTTCAGAATTTATTTTTCAACACTTAAGGTTAGGGAAGATAGTTTTCTCATTTTTCTTGGACAGTCTGGGGGCAAATTAAAAAAAAAAAATTAAATAAATATAAAAAGGTCAGTGTCTTCATGCAAAGTATGTGTTTTAAGT
>VZTB01004762.1:209951-329099 GCA_013397245.1 Thryothorus ludovicianus
GCTCTCTTGGCAATCAGCACAGCCCATGGAGATGAAGGCAAGGAAAGTGGCTGCAAGGGGCAGACAGCAAGACTTAGGTCAGCTACAGGCAAAGCACTTTCCCAGATGTTTTATGAACCAGCTGTTTTAATCTACTTCCCCTGTGGGTCCGGTGGGGGGTTCAGGTTGAGGTATAATGTGAAAAAAAAAATGGCAACTTTAACCTCCAGTTATGAGAGCTTTGGGTGAGTTTGAAGCACTTGATGCCCTGCCCAGGGCATCTGAAACACCAGACACACAGCCTCAAATTTTATTTTTTTTTTTTTCCTCTACATATTTTTGGCATTAAAGCAGGCTCTACCTCCATCCATGGATAGCTTCTTGGAAGTACTGCCTGCAGCCCAGCACAACACATACTTATTATATATATACACACACTCACAGAGTCCACCTCCTTCAAAAAATGGATTTATTTACTGCCATAAAAATGAATACCAAAGATTCCTTTCATTGAGACATTTAATTTCTCTGCCACACACAGGTGATGCACAAGATTACCCCAGGCTNGCTCTCTTGGCAATCAGCACAGCCCATGGAGATGAAGGCAAGGAAAGTGGCTGCAAGGGGCAGACAGCAAGACTTAGGTCAGCTACAGGCAAAGCACTTTCCCAGATGTTTTATGAACCAGCTGTTTTAATCTACTTCCCCTGTGGGTCCGGTGGGGGGTTCAGGTTGAGGTATAATGTGAAAAAAAAAATGGCAACTTTAACCTCCAGTTATGAGAGCTTTGGGTGAGTTTGAAGCACTTGATGCCCTGCCCAGGGCATCTGAAACACCAGACACACAGCCTCAAATTTTATTTTTTTTTTTTTCCTCTACATATTTTTGGCATTAAAGCAGGCTCTACCTCCATCTCTGGATAGCTTCTTGGAAGTACTGCCTGCAGCCCAGCACAACACATACTTATTATATATATACACACACTCACAGAGTCCACCTCCTTCAAAAAATGGATTTATTTACTGCCATAAAAATGAATACCAAAGATTCCTTTCATTGAGACATTTAATTTCTCTGCCACACACAGGTGATGCACAAGATTACCCCAGGCTGGGCAGAGGAGATGCTGTGGGAGCTGCTGGTCATTGTTGCAGCACAGCCATGGCAGATTTAATGAAATCTCCCAGAGCTTGGCTTTCCCTTCCATCCCACCTGGCCACTCGCTACATTTTCTTAATTTTTAATATTTATTTTTTACTCAAATAACAAAGCCCGCACGGGAATCCCGTCTGTGGGGTGCAGGGATACAGAGAGAGGAAGTTTGGGGATGCCGGGGTGCAGAGACCATCCCAGGCGGGCTGGAAAGGTTTTAGTACCTTTATCACCTTTAGTACCGGGGGTTTTGGTGTGAGCTCTCTGCTTCCAAGCACATGGGCATATCGGCCTCTGCTGGTGGAACAGGGTTTAGCCGAGGGAAATATTTCCTGGCAAAACGCAGCGAGTCGTTGAGCGAACCACAGAGAGCAGCAGCAGCCCCTGGTCCCCGGGAGCCGCAGGCATCCATCAGGAGGGAAGTGCTGAAACGCACAGAAGTCCTCAAAAGAGCCAAGCCAGCAGCTACCACAGCCACCTCCAGCTCAGGATTAGGGATTGTAGAGAAAAATCCTTGGAAGCAGCAGTAGGACAGACGGGAAGGTTTTCAAGAGATTTTGCACTGAAAAAAAATTTTTAAATTGTATATATAGATATATATATATGCATGTATATATGTGTGCTGTATCTTTCAAGAACGGGTGATTGAAGTTAGGGTCTCAAATACGTCTCTCCATGGGTGTTTGTGCGACTTCTCCACAGCACAGAACTTTCCCCACTACCTGAAGAAACAGGGATCAGAGCACAGACCCCCCCTGGCACCTCGGGCAGCCCCTGGGGCTCACCTGCACCCTCCGAGGCAGAGCCACCCCAGCAGTGAATGTCACCTGTCCAGATCCAGGGGCACAGAACCCAATGGAGCCTCGACAAACTGCAAAAGGGTAGGTTTAAACTGGGTATCAGAAATTCCTTACTGTGGTTGCCCCATCCCTGGAAGTGTCCAAGGCCAGGTTGGACAGGGCTTGGAGCAGCCTGGGATAGTGGAAGATGTCCTTGTCTGTGGCAGAAGGAAGAATGGGATCAGCTTTAAGGTCCCCCCCCCAACCCAAATTGTTCTATGATTTTATGATTTCCCAGAGGTGTTTTGTCTGATGAGACTTCCCATAGAAACCAGGAGCATGATGCCCTCATCTGCTTTTCCCTGGAGCTGCTGTGCCTTCAGTTTGAAAGATTCTTCCAGAAATGCAGGATCTGCTCCTGATGCCCACAGCTGGCAAGTTATATATGCAGTAATCTATTAAGTTTTGTTCACAACCCTAAGTTATTTTAGAAGCCACAAGTCTGGGAAAAAAAGTATTTTAATACAGTTAGAGTTAGTAGGAAACTGAACGCTTAAAAGAACAAGTCTGGTGAAAGAGATGCTTTTCTTTTTTTTTTTTTTTAATCCAATTAATTCACAAGATTTAAACACTGCTAAGAATTAATTAACGACAATTAAAACCAAATTGAACTGTGATTATGGCTATGATTATGTGTCCTTAAGAAGTCAAGCTGAGTGTACAAGTATTCAGCAAATACAAGCTCAAAAAAAAAAATTCTCTATTTGCAGATTTCTGGTCGAACAGAGGGGTCTTGAAGCTGAGAAGTCAAACTCCATCACCAAAGGACTTGTGCAACAGGGTATTGGGAAGAATGTGATCCAAACCCTCTTCAAGGGAGTTTAACAACATGAGATAATGGACTTATTACATTTTCAACCACTTCTGCAATTGCCCTTTAGCAAGGTGATAAGAAAGTAAATGATAAGAAGATCAGGAATTTCAAGTAAAACACAGGTAAAACTCCAGTGCATGAGGGACAAAAGCATCAGCTACACAGCTTAAAGGACATTATTTCTATTTAAACTAGCTGTGCAGACAGATCTTGCTAGTGTATTAGCCACAATTCCTGCTATTGCACCTGGCTTCCTACTGAAGAGACTTTTTCCTTGAAGACTAACAGTTCCAGTCATGCTGATTCCAAGATAATGGGAGACTGGGCCCCAAGATTGCAATGCATCTTTTCCTTCTAATCAAAATACAGATTACCCCAGCCACCAAACATGGGAAGAGTTATTCTGAGCACCTTCTGTACCAAGTACTTGAGCATCCCACCCATGAGCCTCCACCATCTTGTGCTGGGTTATTTTAAGCTTCCCCCAGGAGAGATCAACCTACCTCCTTGCCTGCTAAAACTTTCTGGCGTGGCTGTTCTGCCAGAAGACTACAAAATCCAGTGTTTCCTGAGAAGACCATGACCCACGTCAGGTTTAAGGGTTTCAAAGGACACTGTTCTTTCACCACAAAGGAGAAAACCACAGATCACGATGAGAGGCAGCAGCAGAAGTGGCAGAGGTGCCAGGAGAAAAGCAGCTATCCCCAGGCACTGCAGCAGGGGTAAAGAGCCCTGAGAGCTCTGTTTTGTGGGGTGTTGACCACGGTGACATTTAAAGCATGAACTGAACCACTGGCATCACTGATCAGTGCTGAAGCACCACGTGAATCAGAGCAGGTTAAGCAATCCCGAGGGCTTTGCTCCTGTCCCAGAGACACTCAGCATGTCCCTGCTGCCTGCACTGGGGGGCTGCTCCTCCCTGCAGAGCCCTGGCACCCCTCTGCCTGCTCCTGCACAGCTCCCACCCACCACAGAGCCCAAGGGACCAGGTGCACACCAGGTCCTACTCAAATTCTCCCTTTCCAAGGCACTGGGACACCTCCGAAGGGGGAATTTGCCTTTATAATTACCCTTATAAATCCATTCCCTAGCACCCTGTCAAAACTGCTGTCTGTGGTGGGGGCCAGGCATCATTCCAGTCCAACATCCCCCAGCTTCCCCCTTGTCACTCCAGTGCCATCTAATGTAAATATGTATGGGTATGATAACCATCCCAGCACCCACTGCCCCAGCCCTGATCTTCTTCCTCCTTAGTTCAGCTCATTTTTCTCCATCCAGAAGAATGATAAAAGCCACCCTTGAACTCCAAGCTGTGTGCTTTTTATACCTCTGCCCAGCTTGGGCTAAACAGTCCCACATTATGCAGGGCTGCCACTTCTGCTGGGGACAGGAGATTTGAGGGGAGGAAAGGGAGAGAAGGTGTCAGGTCCACACTTTCCTGGTAATTCCTGCCAATGGACCAGGCTGCATTTCCATCCATCTTCTCACAGCATCACGAGCAGCACATCTTTGCTGCACTGATCCACCACCTGCAGAGTTAATCATCCTTTTCATTAACCTGCATGCTCTGGGGACTAGGTCTTCCAGCAAAAATAAAAGCTCTATAAAACAAGTTATGAGCCAAAGGGCGTGTTTAGGGAGCACCCATGTGGGCAAGGCTCCTGCAATTTGACCGACCTGCTCCCACCTGAGCCCTCTGCTCACAGGCAGGCCAGGAAAGAGATTCTCCCTTGGATTAAGAATAAATACACCTCCTCCTTTGAAAAGCATATTAATTAATGGCATTCATTAGGGAGGTAGCCAGGAAACCAGGTAATTTAATTTCTCGAGTACACAATGTCGGGAAAGATAATGGGCCCAACGCCAGGGCTGCCAACAAGGTGAAACCTCTTTCATTTATTATCTGAGAGGTGGGGAAGTCAAGCATGAACGTCAGAGTGTCACTAGAGAAACCAGATACACTAAGCAAGTACTAAATTATCCAAATGAGTCCATTATATCTATTGCTGTCATGCAGTGCCTGAGGGAGATGGGAAAGCTCTCCCAGCAGAGCAGGGATGCCATGGGCCAGTGCTCTCCTGTACTCCTGTGAGAAGATTTGCTGGGCTGGGGACCCCACAGATAGACAAAAATTATGACAGGGAAAAAGGAAAACCTACCAGGCAGCAATTTGCTGCAGGAAATCATGAGCATGCCCTCAGACAAATAATGCACCCTGTTCTGGCAGCCCTCAGCATGGAAACAACATGAACTTATTGGAACATATTCAGAGGAAGCCATAAAAATACCCCAAGAGCTGGAGCACCTCTGTTCTGGAGACAGAAAGCTGGGGATGCTCATCTTGGGGAAGAGAAAGCTCCAGAAGAACTCTGGTTTTCCCCAAACATCTCAGGGAACTTAAAGACAAAGCAATCCAGCAGAAAGTAGCCAAACCCAAAAGTTTTCCACCCTTTGGAAAGATAGTTTTGGGCCTGAGGTGGGTGGAGGTAATGGATTTATGGCAGCCACTTGCCCAAGCTGAGGTAGCAAATCATGGATAGAAATATGAGCAAATGGGTCCCATGTCCCCCCTTTCCTTGGCACAGTGGTGACCATTTTCACCTGGGGCTGTCACAGCCTTTCCTCTCCAGCAGCAGTCAGTGGAAGGAGACTGCTTCAAAGCAAGCAAATACAGGGCAGCTCTCTTTCCTTTTCCATCCCTAAAGAAAAGAAAATGTATTTTTTTCCCCTTCTCTGAATGATAAAGTACGTTAATTTCTCTAATTGCCATCATTACAGTGCAACACTAAGTTCTCCTAATTCATAAAAAGGGCAGCACCCCAAAACTCTATCTGACCTGGGGGATGTATTCTTTCCTTTAGGACAGGTTTGAAATTACTTTTGGATATACCTAAACCTTTTAAAATTGGAACTCAAGAAATTTCACTGAAACCATGTTTGATTTCTCTCTCCAGAAACAGAAACCCTATCCTGCACATATCTCCAAGGGAAAGTGTTCCTGTTATCTGAAATGGCATTAAGATTTAATACAAACAACACCATAATTTAGCCTTTTAAAATTCAATAATGGCTCCTCTGATTTGACACACAGTGAAGTTGATTGCAGAACTACTATTAACTCCAACAATTTGGCTGCGAGCTTCCTGACAAATTCAAAATTACATCCAAATCACACAACACCATTTATTATGATGTAAGCTATTATACATTAAATTAAAATCAAAGCTTGCAGATGTTTCTACAGCTCTATTTACTTAAAAGTTACACAACCAAAGAATACCATTTTAATTTTTTTTTAAATTTTAAACCTATGCACAGTCTTCTGAATCCAAGTACATAGAATATTTAATGCAAACATGGAATCATAGAGTCATTATGTTTGGAAAACGCTACGAGATCATTGAGTACAGCCATTAAACAGTGTGATCCCAATGAGAATTTACTGCTGCCAAGTGAAGCCACTGCCACTGTTGGCATTTGACAGCAGGAATAAGTGCTTTCAGAGTTCAGACCCATAACTGATGTAATGGCAGTAAATACGCAGACCCTACAATGGAGTTAAACTTTGAAGAGATTTCATAGAATCCTGGAATGGTTTGGGTTGGGAGGCACCTTAAAACTCACCCAGCTTGTGTGGGGAAGGACACATTCCACTGTCCCAAGCCCTGTCCAACCCGGCCTTGGACATTGCCAGGGATCCAGGGGCAGCCACAGCTTTTGTGGATACCTCCTCTCCAATTCCTCCATCAGATCCATGTCTTGGGGACCAGAGGAGCAGCAATGATTAATGCCTGTGGTCCTCAGCATGCTGTTGAATCCACGGAAATTTGCAGAGAATATCCCAATCCTGTAAGTTACCCTTGCCTTGCTCTCTTAAAGAGAAGCCTCTAATTCAATAACCCCAGAAGGGCTCAAACACTCAGCACTTCAGATGCTGCCAAATTACCTCTGAAGCTCTTACATTAATTTCCTCTCCCAAGTGCCCACAGCCTCCTCAAAACTTGCCAGAATATTGCTCAGCCTCCCTGGCTGCCCCTGCCCCTCCTCTGCCATGGCATGCAGCAGCTGCATGGTCCAGCTGCACCCCTGCACAGCAGTGGACAGAAATTTCTTGGCAGCAGTGCCCAGACACAACTGTGGAATGATCCTTAAATACTTTCCATGCTGCAACTGTTGTCTTAGATTTTAAGATGGTCTTTAGCAGTGTAGCCCCGACCACAGAAGCCACTCTTCCAGGATAATAGGGGGGAAAATTGCCTTTATTTGTAATTTCATGGTTAGTCTGCAGTGACATTAGTGTTCCCAGCTGGGACTGGGTCCCTGCTGTGCTGAACACAGCAGAAATCACACTGAGAGGGAAAATCCAAAATCCCTAAAGGATCTGTGTAGTCAAGAGGGACACAGAACTAAAGGGCAGGAACACAGCCACCAGGTCACCACAGCTGAGTTGGGGACTCCACCATGTAAACCAAAACCCCAGATTTTTGAGTTTTGAGCAAAATGCACCAGCCATCCATGAACCACAGCTGAAAATGTTACACATTAGGCATCAGAGAAGATGCCCTGAGAACTGTGGCAGCTGTTCTATTCCCTTCCAAAATAAAATAAAATTTATGGAAAATAAAAATTAAAAAACAACCCCAACAACAAAAACCACACAGACAGAAAAATCCTAAATAAACAAAAAAAACCCAACAAAGTTTTGTATTTGCAATCCTGTACAAACATTGTGTTGTCTAAATCTCCTCACCCTTTCTAACATTAATTGTTCTGAGAAAGCTAACAGCAAGACAGAATTTCCAGGACCTGATGTTAGGAAGGAAACAAAAAAAAACACTTCTGCAGCTCTTTTACAGACTGGAAATGCTATGAATCCTACAAACTCTATCCAAACTCTGATTCAGAATTTCAAGAGGTACCTATGTGCTACCTGCTTAAAGACAGAGAGGTTGAATGGGTTTATTTCTCTTTTTATTCACACCAAACCTCTGAGTCACCCTGGTAGTATTGTCTATTTTTCATCATACCATCCTCATCCACCCAATGCTCCTTATCTTGAAGAGGTATTAGGGCTTTGCAGCACACAAACTACTCCAAAGAGGTACTGAAAGGCAACTCCTGGCCAAACTTTCTTCTTTCAGATATTTGTTCACCTCTTTTCTTGTATCAGCCATAAAATTATCACTCCTTTTTTTTTTTTTTCTAAGAGAATTAGTTAAAAAGATTTCTGCCAAAGAGGATTAGAGATGTTGTTACAAGCTGCCAAGAAACAAGAGTGCAAGTGTATGTATGTGTGTCTGGGAAAGGATAAAAGTAAAATAATTGCAGCTGAACTTGCTCAGATAACAGCAAATAAATACAAAACTTTCTATTAAGCCGACACAAAAAATAGAAAAGCTGTCAGGGTTACAGGGATCCGGATCTAACCCAAGAAATAGCAATACCCCTTATCAGTCTGTGCCATGGATTTACTCTCAGGCTGTCAGACTTGATCTAGTTATTTCCAGCAGGATTCACTGCTTCCTACACCTTATCTGAACGTGGCTGTAAGTAGCTGCACACATGCAAATAAAGCTCCCCTAAATGCACAATGCCATTTCCCTCCCCAAGAACCCTCAGCTCCTTTCCCAGGCTCCCTCTGTGTCATTTGTCCACAGGTGACTCCAGCACAGCTGCACAAATGCTCTCCCTCCCCTGGCAGTGGGCAAGAAGCAAACCCTTGGGTCACAAAATCCCAGGGTGGTTTGGGTGGGAGCATTGGCAGGGACACCACCCATGTCCCAGGCTGCTCCAACCTTGGACACTGCCAGCGATGCAGGAGCAGCTTCTTTGAGCAACCTGTGCCAGTGTCTCAGCACTTCAAGACCAAACCTGCCTGGCCTCCTCCTTCAAAACCATCAACAAATTCTATTACAGCCCAGGCGAGGGGCAAACCAAGTTTAACAACTACTTGCACTAACACTTCCCATGGTAAATAGCTGTGTTTTAGTCTGGTGGTTCCAGGTCCTACTGATCATCCTGGGATTGGTGAGACTGGATGGCAACGTTGATACCTGTAGGTAAATGTTGGAGGTTTCAGAAAACAAAGTTTCTCATATTGGAGAATTCAGCATATTATCTCTTGTGTTTGGTTTTGGGTTCCAATAACATCTTTTGTATTGGCATGTGCCAAACTGAAGCCAGACTGGCTTTGGGTGCCCAGGCAGGCACTGGCCCAGAGACAAACCCAGATATTTTTCTGTTTTCAGGCATATTTCCAAGATTTTCACCTTTATTTGTTAGAACTCTATTTCCACAAGTAAACTTTCCACTTCAGTAGGGCTTCGTGGTTAACTTTCTTTCACAATTGTAGGTATGCTTTATGTCACTGCATGTACTGACAGAGATCAGAAGAGGGATTTTTTTCCTTCTGTTAAAATGTAGATTAAGAGCCAAAAGCACCCAACTCGAACCCCAACACACTCAGAATGTTTTCACTTCTTGGAAGGATTTGCACCAGCCCTGGAATCCTTTGCCCACTGAAGCACATGTGCAGGGACCACAGAATCATTCAGGCTGGAAAAGCTCTTCACAATCTTTGAGTCCAAGCATTTCCCAGCACTGCCCAGGCCACCACTGACCCTTGTCCCCAAGTGCCACAGCCACACTGCCTTTAGACCCCTCCAGGGATGGGGGCTCCACCTCTGCCCTGGGCAATATGTTCCAATACTTAACAAACCTTTCTGTGAGGAATTTTTTCCTAATATCCAATCTAGACTTCCCCTGGTGCAATTCGAGGCCTTTTCTTCTCCTTCTGTCCCTGTCCCCTGGGAGCAGAGCCTGACTTGCCCTGGCTGCACCTCCTGCCAGGGAGTTTTGGGGAAGGACAGGTTATCCCTCAGCCTCCTTTCCTCCAAGCAAACACTTCCCACTGCTTTGGGCTGCAGCAACCAGCACCAAGAGGCAAACAGGTGACAATTTTTTTTTTCCATGCCGTTACTTTTCAAGCTGGATTTTTGAAATTACTGTTCCAAGACCAACCCTCAATATCCATCTACATGATCATTGTGATTCTACACAGCTGAACCCCAAAGCAAAGAGGAGGATGACAGTCACTTCCATCTGCTAAGGGACAAGGACACCACGGCAGGAGCAGACAGAGCTGGTATAATGTGCAAATATATATGCACACACAGACAGTAAATAAGTATTTGAAGCACTAGGACAAATAGAAAGGAGAAAAGTAATCCAGGCCAGCTAACACTCTCTTTGCAATGGGCCACAGCACATGAAGGACAGACATGAAATATCAAAGCAGACACACAATATAAAGCAGATGAAATAACCTGATACAAAGAAAACCAGAAATCAACCAAACAAAAACCAAAACCAAACAGAAAACCCCAAACAAAGCAAAAAACCACAAATCTCTCTATATAGAAGGAACCTTTACAAGAGGACATGTAGAGAGAAATGTTATTACTGTGTGTCTGTAATCTAGGAGGCATCTGTACTTGAGAGCCAAGTCCCATTCAGGTCTTTGTAGAGAAAGCACTCACGGAATTTCTATTTTTTCCCTTCAAAAAGAAATTGAACAAGGCCAGATTTTACAACTCTTATTGTCCTGCCTTGAGACATATTTTGTACTGTTCTCACCAGGGCTAATTGTGTGCACTTAAGCAAGTTTTCCAGAAAACTTCCTCAGACATCCTTCACTTGATGATTCTCTTGGACAAATTCCAGCAGTGCCAACCAGTGTCACCAGAAGAGCAGCCTGTACTCTCCTGAGGGACTCTGGGCAGAGCTAAGGACAAACATCCCCCTCCTTGTCCCTTATCACAACAGGGACCAGTCTTCAAGATGTTCAAAACCCACCCAACAAATCCCTGCCTCAGAGATCAGTAATTAGGACCATGCCTCACTGGGCATCCTGCATCTCCTGCTTGGGTTCAGTCCAGCAGCACGCCCAAGACAGGCTTAAAATTAAGCCTCAGACCCCAGGGTCCAAACCAGGGATTTTCGTGGTGATGCTAAAGCTGCTCAAAGAACAGGGAACTGCTCCAAAACTCAAGTCTACATGATCTCCAGCACATAAAGGAGAAACCATGCATATATTTGAAAGATAATAATTTCTTTCATGTGATGCTCCAAAGTGGAATAATTAAAATATATTGTTAATAAAGAGACTGTGAAAGTGTAACTACTCTTGGTCTTTTGATAAGATTTACTTGCACACCCCTTCATGAGCAAATAAAGATAAATAAAGCAGGAAATTTCCTGACCATTTACCATCAAAATTTTCAATACAGCTGAACCCGCATTGCCAAGGTCAGAACATAGAGTGGTTTGGGTTGGAAAGGCCCTTAAAAGGTCAACTGGTCAACACCCCCACCCTCAAATTTCCAAGTCTACATTATTTAATTTAAAATATTAATAAACCTCCTGTCTTGTGGTATATCAGTCTAACCTGTGCACCTCCCAATCATATGGATTTGGAGAAGCTTATTATAATCATAATCTACTAAGGCATAATTTAAGTTTTTAGTTCCTTGTTATTAACTTATGTAAATTTAGCTCCTTTGAGAGTGAAGCTGTGGCAGGGAGTGAGCAGGGCACTCCATTGCTCTTAACCCCAATTTATGCATGTCCTTACAGGCATCTTCCACTTGTACTAAAGAACAGCAGCATTCATTTTGGATGTCACCTGTCTTCTCCTGCTGAGGATAATATGGTGAGTTTCTGCAGGGAAAAAAAAAACCCAACAAACATCCAAAAAACAGGCAAAAAAACCCCCAAACAAACAAACAAAAAGGGTGTCAGTGTAGCATTTTACCTGCCTACAAAACATCAGTATCAGGCTCAAAGTAAACAGAAGCTGTTGTGGCAGTTTTGCCTTCAGCCTGAAGGCTTTTTCTCTGAATATTTTAACTTTTTTCTCTGTACAGAGATAAAAGAATCTGAAGGTAATTTTCTTTCTCTCTGATTACAGCAGGGAAAAAAAAAAACACATTATGACTTCTGATTATAACTGAATATTGTTTCAGGTAATTTTTTGAAGGGAAAGGGGATCTGTGTACTTACAGATTAGGGGGTAACAAAGACAAAAAAGGAAAAACCACCACCCTACCAGTAGGCTGTAGCCTTTTCCCCAACCACATCGTGCCCTTGGTCTGGAAGTGCTGAGCCAGTTCCCTCCTTCAGCTCCTGGATGCAGATCCCTAAATGAAGCCACCTGAGAGAGGAAAAAGTCCTTCCTGAGGTCTCAGGTGCCCTCAACAGAGGAGTTCAGCCAGGAAGGGAGTCGGGATATTTACGTGCCAAAGTCAGCTGGGAGTCCTGACTGAGTTAATGAGGGCTTTAAAAAAATATGAAGCCAGCAAGGACCTATTGACCTCTGAGACATGGTAAGAAGATCATAACAAACTTTTGTTGTTGTTGATCATGATTATTATAATAAGGATAAAAATAATTAGATTAAGAAGACAAATTGCCCACTAATTCAGCCACTGCAGGTTCACCCAAAAAATTCCTTTCTCCCATTTAATTCACTTTGACTTTCTCTATATGATACAGAGTAGATCCATTTTGTCCTTTTGTACAAAGGTGGAGAAAACCTGTAGTTTCTGACTTTCAGCATCAAAGATGAGTCAAATCCCCTTCTCAAGGCACAAACCAGGTTTGTTTGATGGAGTCAGTCCTATGTAACTGAGAATATTCAGTCATGAAGATAAATGGGCCTTACAATACTTTTGTGCTTTTCAGCACGCAGACCTCAACACAGATTCCCTCCCTCTTTTTCCAAGCATTTTCTACTTGGGAAAAGGAACAAAGGATGACTGGGGAGAGCTGTACATGATGGCCAGCTTGGCCTGCACTTGACCAAAGGGCAGGTCACTGCTGTTTTGCAATAAGAAGAAAATCAGGTCAGTGCAGGAATTCTTAGGAAAATGTGATGCAGAAACCCTGCGTAGAGGACACCATCTGCTGCTCTTCCTCAGGTCACCACTCACCAGCTGCACTTTCTATTGTAAAACAAATAGTTTTCACTGTAATTAAAACACTGCATAATTACAGAGCTGCTCTTGTGAAGATCTGGCTGCCAGCAAAGGGATGTATCACTAAGTCTCTCTGAAAGAGCAAATTTAAGGCTGAATATTGGACTTTGAAGCCATTAAACTTTTCAGCCCTGTCACAGGGGGGGTTAGGAGGGTCTCAAGGTGTTCAAGCCCCAGTTGGGGTGTCACTGCCAGCCCACAAGGCAGCAAGGGCCAGCCATGGGTTCTCACCCTGCAGCACAGAGCCCCTCAGAGAAATAACTGAATTTAGGCACCATTTGAGTTTATCTGCCCCAGTTCTCTGTGCCTGAGTTTAGGTGAGCACATATTGAAGCAGTCTTTGCTTTGTTGGCTTTTATAAATTCAAAAGGACAAACCTTGAAACAAATAATGAAGCTGGTTAGTGAAATCAGCTTCTTCAGGGAGCCAAGGGAACAAAGTTTTGGAGACCTTTTGTGCCGGAGGTCCAAAGCTTATTATTTTCATTATAAAAAGTATTTTAAGGGGGTAATGGGAGGCATATTGAAAGAGTCAGTCTGAGTCAGACTTTGGAGTTAACAAATAACAATATATGTTGCAACATGGACTTTGTAAATAAAGAGAACTAACATAAATTCTCTCCCTGACTATTGACTGCTTTTTTAAGAAACGAAAATGCTCCAGGTCTCATATATATGCAAGTTAGTCTGCTATGGAATAAGCTGTGAAGTGGAAAATAACTTAATCAGCTAAAGAAGGTATGGGCTGATTCAAATGTTGGGGCAGGGGAGAAGAGACAGGGGGTTTGCTGAAAGGCAAATAAATGAGCCAGAGCTTATCAAATGGAAACCCAGCATGTGTGAAAGATGTGGACTTGAAAAAACAAAACACAGGAATAATCAACATGAAGGAAAAGGTCTTTTCATTCCTTTAGATGCAAATATGCTCCAGGCACATGAGACCAATGCCAGCCTGCCCACCTCATCCTTCTCATCCTGGATTTCCAATCTGGCAGCTGTCCATTGGGTTGGGCTGTTTTGCTTTTTAAGGTGTTTTTTACATCAGTCTCATTGATTGTGGTAGTGAGAGGAAAAACTGCTACTCAGGCACTGCATTAGTATCCTCATTAAATAATAAAATCCGTGCTTGTGAGATTTTTATATTTTTCATGCTGTTCATTTGGCATCCCTTTGATCTGACTGCAGTTAGATCTCCTGGATATATATTTAACACCAGAGAAAACTTCTCAAAAAGGCAGAAAAGCTTAAAAATACGTGGGCTACCCTTGGTCAAACCAGGCAGAGGTACTGATGGGGTGAAGAGGATGTTCCATCACAGAAGGAGTGAGGGCACTGTCAACTTGAGCCATGGAATTCAGCAAAGAACAGAACAACTCTGCCTCATTTACACAATACCCAGCTTATCTGAGTGGCTTGGGGACAAATTCTGAGATATTTTGCTATTGAAGACAGACTTTCTGAGTGGTTGTGAGGGAGTGACCATGAGGAGCCATCCTGCACAGCCAGGATAGGTGGCCCAGCCCCACACTGATGCTGGGCCACCTATCTGACATCCCAAACTGGCTCACACAGACAGAATTGGGGTTTTTGAGCAGCTCCTATCCCACAGGAGCATCAGCAAGCCATAATCAGACATTCAGATGGTGACAGAGGTGCACCTTAGTACTCCATGATTAGCACAGGTGGAGATGAGGAGCAGTTCAAGGATGTGTCCTTGAAGATAAAGGCAGGGACAATACACTCAGAGCAAGGAAAAAATGAGTAGTGGGTGAGCAGGGACATTGCCCCGTCAAATGTGAGCAGGGCAAATTATAAACTGTGTCTGGGAATGTCTTTGCATGACATTTTCCTGTGCTGTTCTTTGCATGACAGAGCTGACTACGCTGATATTTTAAGTTAGATTGTAAGCCAATAAAGCCCTCACACTCCCCTCAGCCCATTCAAGTCAGTAAATTTCATGTTGAAGAAAATCAGAATAATCTGAAATATTTTCTCCAGGGTCATGTCTGTATATATTTTCATTTCTGGACTGTGGCTTGAAACGATATTAACCAACTCTAGTTAGAATTTGAAGGCTAATGTTGTCCCACTCATTGTTGATCATCTTTGACATGCCTGTCTTGATCTGTTTTCCCTTGAAGCCCTTCTCCTGAAAAAATACCCAGGAAACACTTAAGACATATCTCTGTGTAATAAATAAAGCAGCAACATTAATAGTTAATACTTAAGCACTTAATAATGTCTATAAAGATGTGGCAATAAAGTAAATTAATACTCAGGGTCCTGATTTGTGTCTCACTTACATTGGTGTTCCAGCACTAAAACTATTGGTTTCTGCTGGGTCATTTACAGACGAGTAGTGGAGGTTAACCTGACCTTGCATTGCTCCAATAAATACATTACAGCAACAACAGATCTGGAGTCAGAAGGAGTTTGCAACAGTAGCATGGTGTAAATAATGCATGGATATTAGAAAAGCAATTACGTCCCAATATCAGAGCCCATATCAAAAGCACAAACCACTCTGCAACACAAGCTGGCTCTGTGGGGATGGAGGCCCTTCCCAAATTACAGCCTTACAGATCAGCTGGATGCTCAGTCTTCCTGGAATTATGCTAATCAGCTCCAAGCTTAGGATCAGCCCAATTTTAATTTATTTTTTTTAAGCAGATCTCTTCAAGGACACGAGTTCATCTTTCAGGGAGAACAATGCCCAACTTTGGCCTTGGAGAGGTGTGGGGTGACATCTCCATTTTGCTCTGGTGCCTCCAGGCTGGTGGTGAGGGGGGAGGACAGTGATCAGGAAAACTGCCCTCGGACTGATGCCTTCTGTAGGGAACAAAACCAATGCCTGGCCTAACCTGGTAAATCTGGGGTGTATTTCTACTGAACAGAGCCTTGGTAAGGAGCTCACACTGTTGGCTCAACACTGGACGTGCCTGTGGCTGGGAGAGACTCATTTCACACTAAGAATTTTTGCTTTGAATTTGCAGGAGGCACAGAATCAACTTTTCTCTGTCTCTGCTTTTCCACGTGTGAATGGAGGATGTGAACAACACGCAGCTGTGTTCATTAGTGCTCCTCAGGCTGCTGAAATCAATGGACAAAGGGACAAGCTCTCACTTCTGCGTTCGCCAGGGTCTTTTTACATTGGGGTTGTGCCTCAAATGTTCAACAGGCAAGGTCTTGATAGCAGCTCTAGAAAAAGCTGGGCTGAGCTCTCTGCTTACTAGAAAGTTCATTTTTCACTCAAAAAATGATGAAACGTGGCTCTGTGAGATGAGCTAGATTTGGTTTTCTTGTGCACTAAGGGTATGATTAGACCTAAAAAGAGATAGTCAAGGCTAACAATTCAACCAGACCCATCCAAGTCTGTGTGATTTATGGATGGTTTACAATGAGCTGTCCTTCATAGCAAGATCCTTTAAATATTATCTTATAATAATAAATTATTTATAAAATTTATAAGTCATTTTATAAAATTATGTGACAGAAAGCAATAGTTTTTAATAAAAATAATTTTGCTTCAGTTAAGGAGGCAGGGCAAAACTATTTTAATGTCATATTTGATTGCTCAGTGAGTATATCTTGTTTGCTTTTTCCTGCTGGTTGTGCATATAGAATTAAAAATCAAAAGGCTAATAGACGAAAAAGTTGTTAACATAAAGGTTAATTAATTCCCAGAAATCAAATCTTTTGCTCTTGCAGCTACAAAGTTTTCTAATAATAAAAATACATTTTTCAAGCTAAAGCTTAGCAATACTTAGCAAAACTGCACTAGGGGTGGCCAAAAATACTCAGCAGAGGAGATGGAAATTATTTGCTCCATAAAGACACACAGCTGGTGCATTAAAGACCCTGCTGAGGATAGTCAGCATCTGGTGAGCTGGTTGAAAACTCACCCAAAACATTTAACGATAAGAGCTTATAAAAATGCAAATACATGCCACTTTCTTTGGAGAACCATGGAGTTGCATTTGTACGTGTCTTATCAGCCTCTTCTCTGTGACAAAGTTGAACATCCGCCTGGTAAAATGACTGCAAATGTATTTGGGTTTAATATTTGGAGTAAATAGTGCCTATTGACACGATTTCTTACAAGACACGTTGTGTGAGCCCTGTCAGTATCTGTCAGTCTCACCATTCCCCCTTCCAAGTCTGGTGCTAGATTTCAACCAAGGCAGAGATCAAGGCTTAAACTGCCAGAGGGCAGGCACAGATGGGATCTTGGGCAGGAATTGCTGTGGCTGAGGGTGGGCAGACCCTGGCACAGGGTGCCCAGAGCAGCTGTGGTGCCCCTGCATCCCTGGCAGTGTCCAGGGCCAGGCTGGACACTGGGGCTGGGAGCAGCCTGGGACAGTGGGAGGTGTCCCTGCCCATGGCAGGGGATGGATGAGCTTTAGACCCCTTACAGTCCATGATATTTACCACCATATATAGCTCTGGCTCATGTACTGCTGCCAGAGCCAATCCTGAAGCAATGGGAGAGCCTCAGGGCCTCTCTGCTCCCCTATGAATGGAAAATCCAGGGATGCACCTCTGTTCCAGACTCCTGCCTTGCTGTACACAGCTCACTGTAAAAGGTTGCAAGGCAAGAAAGACCACAGAGTCATGAAACTGTGAGTGCTAAGGAGAAAAAGAAATACATTAAAAAATGCATGTGCTGCTGAAGGTCAGCCAAGCCTGTTTCTGGGGCTGGTCTGTGTGGTGCAGAGTGATTTGCAGAGCCTCTGTCCAATCCACCTGTCTCCCTTCTGCTTCTGGGTAGAAAAGGAAGCAGAAAGATTCCCTCAGGCCATAAATAGCAGCCTTGAGGCTGCTGCTGATCAAAGTTTTTCTGGAGTAATGTGCTCTGGCAGAACCACTCCCATATTACCTTGTGGAGAATGCAAACGAGATTCCCAGAAAAAGGCAGAGAGAGAAGTGAGACTCATCCCACTGGAACAGGAGAAAGGAGCTGAACTTAGCAACCTGCACTAAGATATGTAGATGTTTAGATTGGGTACTGTGAAAAAATGTTTCATGGTGAGGGTTGTAAAGCATCAGAACAGAGCATCCAGGGAAGTGGTGGAGTCACCATGCCTGGAAATGCTCTAAAAATATGTTTGTGTGAGACACTTAAAGGTGTGGTTCGTGTGAACATGGTGGTGGTGTTGGGTTGATGGCAGGAATTGATGATATCAAAGGTCATTTCCAGCAGAAATTATTCCAATATTCACTTCAAGGGGTTGTGGCTGCACAACCAAATCTCAGCAGGAGAGGGGGGCATGTGCATACCCAACAATCTGGACTCAGTAGCTCTGCACAAACAACTGATTGTCCATCTAGGACAAAGAGAAATGTCTGAGTGTGGTTAATTCTCATTGTCATCACCATCCATTGAGCCTGTTCAATCAGTTTCCACACAAGGAGAACTTGAAATCCATCCTTATTACAAATCCTTCCCCTGTGTTACCACATGAAGGAAAATTTGTGAGAGATTTATTAAAGATATGATTGGGGAGACAGATCTGAAACAAGAAAAATCCAAAACCCGTTTTAAGTGCACAGTACTTCATGAAACACCTATATGGGAGTCAAAAATGTCATTAATCTTTTCAGAGGGAAGGGACACATATTCCATATTTTTCATCCTGCGCCACATGCCCACGGAAACCTCCAAAGACCATGGCATCAGGGACTCAGTATTTCATTTTATCACCTGCTGGTGTCTGTGTTGAGCAGCAAAGATGGCAAATTACTTGCAAAATTATCGGGCTCCCTCAGTGCCTCAGCACTTTTCAAGGGAAATAACTTGCTTAGAAATACAGATGTCACCAAGATTAACTTCCAGTGCCTTAAAGGCATTTGCCTACCTGCCCTGAGTGCAGACTGTGGCTTTGCCAAGTGCCACTCAACACACAAAAATACTCAGGTGAAGCTCCAGACACTGGCATAGACACCTCAATGGTGTTTCACTCTGGGGGAAGGGTGAACTTTGCTCTCCAAAATCTGACTCTCAGCCCAGCAAAGGCAGAAAGACTGTTAAAACTGACCATGAGGAATTTTGTATGGCTGACAAAATCTATTCCTTGCAAAAATAAACAGCAGATGCACCATGAAGGGAGGACAGCAGATTTTAGCCCTTATTATTTCTAAAGATGCAATGATACCCAGAGAAAGATGTTTTTTGTGGGTCACACTCTCTCAGGCCTGGCAGCACATCTTGTATCTCTATCTTGTATCTGGAAGGTCCTTAATTCATCAGCATTATCTGGGGTCTCAAAAGGTGGAAATGAATCCCAGGAATTCAGTGGAATTCCAAGACCCTCTTGTCCTACGCCAACAGCAAGGACCTCTGTACAACCCAGAGGTTCTGTTATTGTCCCTGAGGTCTGCAGAAGTCTGTATTCACCTTCAACAAAATGCTCATGCTCTCAGCTCTCGGGTAGAACCTGAACTTGCTAAATCAAAAGTTTTAAGGTTTAGAAAAAAGTGAGTAGGGTCTGAAATCCTCCTCACAGGCAGCTTTAGCATTGATGTCCTTGCAACCAGCATCTTTTCCACCTAAAAATGTGCCTGTGGCAGCCCCTGATGTAGTGTTTTACCTCTCTGTGATGGACAGTAATTTCTTTATGGATTACAGTGTTTATTCTCCTAGCCAGATCTGTTGGGATGACTAAAAGATGACTGAAGATGTAGAGTGAAAAAACAACTAAGTGATAAAATTACCTGACTGCTAGGACTTCACCACCCAGGAGTACATTTGGGTTAGCAGTACTAAAGGGAAAAAAAAAAAAGAAAAAAATAAAGGAAAGCAGAAGATAAATAGAGATTCNAAAGATCTTGCTGAGCACCCTTGGGAGCTCATAAAAGCAGAAGAAACCACTTCATCACAAAGGCAGAGCTGAAATCTGACACTCAGTACCACACAGCGCTGCCAAGGCCAAAAATACAAGCTGTCAATACCAGTCTGAGGGAATGCCAGCAGAAGGGCCATTTATTATTTCCCCTGTTTCTTCTGCTCTTTCTCTGAGTGCCCACTTCTGGGCACTGTCAGACTGTGGTGAAACATCTTTGTAATTCACTACAGCTTTTTATGGAGACTCTCAGAGCCAAGGCTGCAAATGCCACTGAGGGAAATGACGGATGCTGCAGGCTTTAGGAAATTAACCATTCTTTGATTGCTTGCTTAGCCGAGCAATTTGCAGTGTGATAGACAGAAATTATATCATCCAGTGTCAATTTGTCTATTCATTTTTCCCTCTCCACATGCTTCCTCCTCTTGATTGAATAATCACTAACAATAATCACAAGCATCTGGGGGAAGGAAGTACATCCATCAGTTTTAATGTCAGCAAGAATGAGGGCTGATTCCTGCAGCATTCACCACAGCCCTGCATCTTCAAAGTCATTTTCGTTTTCCTTATACTGGCACTAATGCCCGGATTGTATTATTTCTGTTATGTACTCCCATTTCAGTTTATAATCTAGGAACAATGGAATGGCAATTGGGAAAATACCCAGTTTCAAAAAATAGATGGTTGTTTCATCTGCTATCATACATTACCACAAATATTTTTACATCTGTATTTTAATTCTCTGAGAATACTGATGGAAATGTAAGCTTGAAAGACTGAGGCTGAATACAACAGACCAGATCCAAAGAAGATGGTTTTATATGAAGGATGAAGACAGTAAAGGACAGAGCTGTTAGGAAGGTGTAAGTAGGCAAATCCCAAGGATTGCAGAGGCTTTTCAAAGCCTGTCTGTGCACAGATTGCTACTTCCAGTAATAAATTACCTTCCTGTGTCTAGATATTTTATAGACAACAATCCAGAACATATACTGAATATTCAGTGATCAAAATACCAAAATCTCGATTTGTATGGTCGTATAACCCTAAATATACTTTTATATATATCTATAAGTGATGCTATATAATCATGTAATTTCACAGTGGCATTCTCTAGTTTTGTGAAGCAATTTATACCAGCTGAGCTTCCAACTCCCCCTGTTCAGACACAGAACAGCAGATAATGCAAAATCAGTTTGAAGGCACAATAAGTGGCCCAAAGATTGCTTTTCCCAGAAAACTGTTAAAGTGGTTTGTTTATTCAATAGAATTAAATCATCTTTCAAACACAGTGACAGAGACCAAAAAAAAAAAAAGCAAACCAAAAACCCCTGATTACTGTTCTAGTTATGGCTTACAGCAATTGATAGGCTTTCTATCACAACCATAGTACAGCTACAGAAACAATAATACGCCAAAATTACAGGGTGTAAGGTTGACAAAATAAAGGTCAGTCAAAGGACACAAGAGATTAACATCATATAAAACCAGCATGACTTAGCATGGATTTCTCCACCCCCACTGCCACTGCCTTACAGAAACAACAAACATGAAACAGCTTTGTTTGTGTTATAGCCCAAGCTCCCCTACAATGAAGACACAGAGTTTTACTCCAGTATTCTCAAAGTAAGCATTTGTTTCCCACCAGGTGAAAACCAAGGATATATTCAACAGGCAGCAGCTGTTCAGCACAATTTACATGGGCTAAATGCAGAGGTTTGGCCTCATGGTTGGCAGCAAGGGGGGCCCAGAAATGAAGAAAAATCACTAGACTTTTGTCCTGTCCCAGACAGAGAAGGGAGTTTTTCCTCCTTTCCTCATCTCTGAGGGGACAGGCTCGAATGCACATGTAAGTATGAATCATTTGGCCAACACAATGTCAAAAAACAGGGATTAATTCTACCTGTTCCACACTGCTAAGAAGGCAATAACCAGAGTCTTTACAAGTTGTATGGAGCACTGGAGATACTTCAGTGTCTTGGTCCATCAGACAGTTTCAGGTACAACAGACATCTCGAGAACCAGCCAACACAGTATCTGATTTTTCTGGC
The DNA here is from genome assembly GCA_013397245.1 of Thryothorus ludovicianus. Taxonomy (NCBI): domain Eukaryota; kingdom Metazoa; phylum Chordata; class Aves; order Passeriformes; family Certhiidae; genus Thryothorus; species Thryothorus ludovicianus. Next base: position 231,656 of record VZTB01004762.1, read on the forward strand.
TTAATTTGTCACTGTCTTACATGCTAACACATTTTACAGTGATTAGTACAGTTAAAAATGTACATCAGCTTACCCAAAGATCAAACACTGAGAACATCTATGGCTTCTAAATAGAAAGTCAGACACATTGGTACATATTTACATCTTTCAATCCTTGAACCTCTGAGGCAGGTTTTTCTTTCTTTAAGCTTCCCACTATGGCCCAGTCCCTCATTTCTGATGTTTCTTGGATGCTCAGAGTTTTGGGGAGCATTGGAGGTGCTGTCAGCCTGGGACCCAGGTTTCCTCGACCTAATGCCTCTTGTACACTTGGATTTCCCTTAAGTTTATTTTTAAAGCACTTAAGTACAATTTCAATTTTTAATAGAATCTTTTCTTTTTTTTTTAAATACCATGCAGACAACACAGGATGCCAAGCAGGCTCACCCACATTTAGATAGGATGATAACAAGACACAAAATGAAAATAATCTGGGAGGGTTTTTTTGGGAGATGCAGGTTACTGGCTTGAGTTACAAGCACTGACGTAAGGCCTGAATTCTCTTTCTGCTGAACACAAATGTGAATGTTGTGGTGGCTTCAAAGGTAGTGGGCTGCATCCTGCCTTGAACACACTCATATCACTGACAAATTCCATACATTTCAAAGCAAGCAGAAAAAAACCCTCTTTTCCTGAGGCCTGTGGTTCACATACATACTGTCAGGTACAGAGGGCTCATGTATGATTTACACTACCACGATGAAATGCTTTGCATAGATGAGTTTGCAAAAATGAATTGATGAAATCTGGCAGAGTGACAGTCACAACACTTCTGCTTCCAGAGAAACTTGTTCTTTACTCAACACCATTAAAAACATGGTATTGCTGCTGCACTGTGTCTAAAGCATAATAAAAAGTGTATCTGAAATCGGGTGAGGGGGAAACAAGAGGCTGCTCTTCTTGCCCATGATTAAGGCTCATTTCTGGAGCACACCAACATTTCCATGCGCTTCACTGGGTTTTGTAAAGGCCCTAAGCATAAATACTGACTTCCTTATTCCTGAAACCTCAGTTCACTCCAGGATTTCCCAGGGAACTTGTCCCTGTAGGGACTGCCAAATTTTGCTGTTTCTTTTTTTTCCAATGTTTGTAAAAGCTCCAAGGCTCTCTGCACACTCAAACACGAGTGAGATCAGGAAAAAGGCCCATTCCAGAGCCCTCCACGTTCACTACCCAAGCGGACAAGTGGACAAGGCACCTGGCCTCAGAAGAACAGAGAGGACAGGTTCTGTACCTCTCCATGGCTCAGCATTTTGCCTCAGTTTCCCTCACAGGCACAGCAGAGGTTGCTCCTCTCAGCCCACGCGCGTCCCTGCGTCACTGCCAGCACCACTGCCTCCGAGGCCTGAGCATCACTTCCACTGAGTCACCAAACACCCACAGAGGGGACTATTCTGGGAGCTGATTACTTTCCCTCTACTACACCTGCCCATCCCGAGTCACCTTTGATTCATCACCAGCCGAGCCTGCAAGAGGGAAGAATTTTCGAGGGCTGGAGGAGCTACCCCTGATTGCCGCAAGCTGTGAAACCTCATCTGTTATCTCTGCCATGTTATTCCACAGCACTAAAGGCTCTGGAGCAGCACTGTTCTTGCCTTCTCCTATATTCCCTTCACATTGCTTCTCCAGAAGACCACAGACCTACTCAGCACGGTGCCTCTCCTCCTTGAGATAGCAGCAGGAGGAGCTGTCACGGCATGGTTCTCCCTTTTGCAATTCATGAGCTGGCTTTGACATCTCTGCTGCAATCACAGGAAATATGCTAAAATATTATAATGGCCCTATTGCCATTGAAGCCATTCTGTCCAACAGCAAAGTTGGATTTCATAAATCAAAAGCAATCAGCTAAACTTTTCCAGCTAAATACTTCCTTCCCTTTGATGACGGCACTGGCAGATTCATAAGCCTCCTCTGTTGACCTGACAATAAAGTGAAAGCAATCCTAGTTATGATTTCCAACTGAACTTGCATTGCCAGTGTATGCAGCTATCAAGAACTTCTTAAGGGATTCTCCTAAATAACGTGAGGAACTGGGGATTAAACCATAACATTTTCTCTCTCCCTGTCTCAGGCTTCATATCCTCAGAAGCAGAGCTGAGATTACAGCTCAAGCTCAGGATGTGGTACCTGACAGCTGGCAGCCTTTCTTCATGGACAGAGCAGAATTATTGGTGGGGGGGATTTCTCTGGGGCCTGAAGCCTTTTCTCTGAGAAAGCACAATGTGCTCCACACATCCTTTACTTGCAGCAAACACACCTGACAGTCACTTCTTATCACTCAAGTATCCCGTGGTTCAAAGGTTAAGATTGGACATTTGGAGCTTTGACCTCATGGAAGAAGGGAAAACAAAAATAGCCCCAAACTCAGACAAATGATGAATGTCAAAAGAATATTTTCTTATGTTCAGCACACAAAAGAATGATGGCAGAAAACAAGGAGGGTCCTTCTTTCTGCAAAAGCCCTTCTGCACATGGCATTTCTGACAAATGCCATAGTTTTGCAATCATTTTTTGAGCAACACCTGAAAAATGAATCAGAACGTGAACATGTTGTGATATACATTTCACCTCAAGGACTATTTTATATATATTTCATTAATTATCTTTCTGGCTTGAGAATCACTCATATCTAACCGTACATCTATGTACACCTTCACAGAAATATCTGGGCCTGTTTCTGCAGTGCCTACACAAATAAAATACCCATCCACCTGGATGGGGGCTCTTTTCAGATAAATGTGGCAAGACTGGGCCTTTGGTGCACACGTGCAAGTATCCTGCACACTCTTCTTAAAATCATTAAAAAAATATAGTAGCTATAGATTTATAAGCAATTGAAATCTAAACACAGTAAAACTGCACTTATTACAGTTTATTTACATTGCTCATTTATATGAAGCAAACAATGGAAAGGAGATGTCTGTCGCCTGTAATTACAGATTAACTGTAAATGCAGTTTTACTTATCCTTTTGTTTGTCCAAAAGGATTTCTTGCAACTAAAAAGAGGGATTTGCACTATTTCTACCAACATATGGATGCTTCTCAAGTGCTTTCCCATCTTTTTTGGAGTGCCTTTTGCAACATATCAGTCTCCTTTCAGCAGATTTTGTTCACTTCGATCACCATGGTAAAGAAAAATCTTACTAGAGAAGGTAACCTTAGCAGAGCAGCAGCAGCAAAGCAAACCTGAAGTCACTACTAGTCCCAAACTCAGGCAGAATAAGGAGTAAGGGCTCTAAGTACCAGCTTCAGTGTCATTACTGTTATCATAAAACCTAATGCACAGCGAGACGGCCAACCTGCAGTGTCACATTGCTCTCTAAATAGCACTTTCATCACAGCACTTCATTGTCAAAGCCCTTTGCACACAAATTTACAGAACACAGCAAAGACAAAGATCTCTTTTGCATATTGAATCAAGGAAACAATTTCACCTGCATGTTCATAAGTGTGCTGCCTATTTCACAGGTAGACGATGGGGTTGGGGGTGCTCTATAACACACAGTGTAACTCTAAGACCTAAACCACAACACCACACATAATATATTAAGCTTAAGCACTGGTCCTTCACCTGCCCCTGGTGTTTCTCAGGTGAGTTCTGACACCTTCATCAAGTTTATGGGTTACTTCTAAGGCAATCAGACCTCGGGAGTGTAGTGTAAATTAAATACACTCTCATATACCATCCAGGTCACTGCTGGCCAGCAGGGGCTTTTGAAATTGTGATCATCGTGCTTTCACTTTCTTTGTGATCATTTTGTCCGTAGTGTGAGCAAGTTGCACAGCTCTTAGCATAGCACAGAGGCTTTTAAAAGAAGCTTTGTGCATTCATGCATTACAAAATCAAAATCTAAGTCAATATTTGTATTCATACCCTCTCCCCCCAAGCAAAAAAATATCCCTCATACAGAGCTTTAAATTTCAAATCCTTGATCAAAGATCTTGTCATCTTACATAAGACAAGACAAGGCAACAGCCCTAGTGCTTCAGACTAAGAACTTAGACAGGGAAACTCTGTTCATTTAACTATGCCAGCACAGCTGAAGCAGCAAACCTTGCATGAGTATGTATTCATACCAGTATGAAAGGGCATATACCAATGGTCTACTACAACAAAATAAACTCCAGCAACTTGTGGCATCTTTTCTGCTTCAGGATTTTGTCAACTGTAGCAGCGAAAAATTAGGCTTGGCATATCTGACAGAGCTACACTGATGACATTTAAAGAAAACACCACCAGCCCTTTTACTATCCTAGTAACATTCTCAATATACAAAAACACCACATTAGGACATTTGACACCTCAAGAGGCATAATTTTAAAATAAGCATCATAATCTAAGCCACAAAATAACTTCTCTGAATTTAAGTTTCATTTCCTGACATTAACTTATAACAGATACCTGAAAGTGTTAACTCAACCTGCACAACAGTGAATCAATGTTCAGATACTTTTACAAAGTCTTTAATAAAAATCAACAAGGAAATGGTTTTTGTCTATCTTATGCTGAGCCAAAAAATCAACTTGTAAAATATAACTACATAATCCCCTTGCTCTTCAAGAAAACCTTGTGAAGTAGCTTGTTTCTTCAGCAAGGACTCCAATGTGATGCTGAGATGGTGGCTGTAGGAGGAAATGCACACATTGCCATGTGTTAGCCAGAAGGAAAGCACCACAGACAAGGAGAAAGGAAGCACAATTAGCAGAGGAGAACAGAAATGCAAGATGCAAGAAGGAAGAAGAAATAGTCTCTAAAACAATATCACAACATGATTCACACAGTTACCTGCTGCTGTGAATGGGAGTTCAACATTCTGTTCTACTCTAGCTGAAAAAATTCGTAAAGTGATTTTGTTTATTCCTAACACATCTATCTGCTATTTTTGATCAACATTTTGTGACATTAAAGAACAAAGATTTTAAGTTATATATCCCCATTAAGCTATAATGCTAAAGAGTATTTTCAAAAACCTAAAGGCCAGAGAACAGAGTGTTCAATAAAATCAGGCAATACCCCAAGGTACTCGATTCAGAAACCTATGTAAAGTCATACAGTCTATGCTAAAATTCCCCACCACTGTTTTTCCTCAAAAGTTTGGTGCTTTTCTCCATAGTGAAATGGTAAATATATTAATGTGCTCTATTTTATCCCTAAATGTATCGTAAATGTGCTTCTTATCTGACTTGCTTTCCAGGACAGCATGTACCCTGGGGCACAGGAGTTTTGTTTCTCCTACACTGCTATGGACCCAACTCTGCTAGCAGGAAAGATGCTGGTATCCTAGATCGTATGGGATGCAACGCCTTGAGGAAATTCATATCAAACAATTATTGCATAATCTCGGGGTGTAACAAAAACCTCCCACACCTCACACAGGCCATCGAGCTCCTGCCGCGCCCTCGCCACGCGCCCGTCAGCTGCAGGTCCCCGTGTGAACCCGCAGGATCCCCTTGCTGTGCATGTGGAGGAAATTGAATATTTCCGAGGGCATCGCGTGGAAGCCCGGGCGGGGCTTCACGTTGTCGTAGTAGTGGTGAGTTATAAAAATCCCTGAGGGGTTCATGGGGAAGGCCCAGAAGCCGAAGAGGTGCACCTCCTCGCAGAGCTCCAGGGCCGCAGTCACCAGGATCAGCCCGGTGCTGACCCGCTTGGCCCGCACGCCCTGGCCGAGCCAGTAGCGCGAGACGTTGATGAGATACTGGGGGTGGAAGTAGTAGACAGCCTGCTGGGACTCGAAGTCGTCCAGGACGTATTTGACCCGGATGGACACGTCCGTGTTGCGCGTGTTGTAGAAGGCCGGCAGCAGCACAGAGGCGTTCTCGTACACCTGCAGCACGTCGTAGAAGGGCTTCCTCCACTTCTCCAGCTTGTGGAATCTGGAGGGGAGAAGGGTGTGAGTGACGGTCGGCCCACTGCCGGCAAGAAACACCCAGCATTTCAATCACTGAAATATTTCTGGTGTGGAGATGATTGGGATGATGCCTCAGTTACCAATGGGAATGTACTTGGGTTTGGAACATCAGCATGAAATGTAGGGTAAGAATTCAAGGCATAAAATAATTCATAATAACTTTATGGACATTTCTGATCATGTCTCACCACATTATTATTAGAATAATAATAATAATCTTACAAGCTACATAGTGCACCATGCAGTGCAAAGCTGTATAAAAAGGTGGCAAACATCAAAGCTAGCAAGTGTTAAAAATGTCTAACTGCAACATTTCTAACAAAAATCCAAAATCAAACAAATTATTTTATGATGCTTGAGATAAGAAACACATTCCCCCACTAAGAAAGGAAAGCAGTAACGAGCTTCATGGTCCCAAATATGTCACAAAATAGCAGGAGGGCACTAACAAATTTAAAATTAAAATCACCTAGTCAGTACTGTCTACAGTAAAGTTTCACTGACATTTCTTTAAAACATGTGACAATGTGTGTTACTTTATTTACTTGATGATCTTAATTTTCCAATGTTAATGACTGATTCTATGACTTCAGCATTTTGGATAGGATCCAGTTTCTTTCACCCTAAATGTTTCTAAGACATTTGACTGGGACTTGCAAGCAGAGCAGGGGAAGGATGGCTCCATTCTTTTAATTTTAGCTCGTTGCCTTTTCATTTTCTATCATCAAAGTGCAGGTTTAAGTGTTTAACACATTTCTACAACTTGTTACTTATTCAATTCAGAATGAAATGTATGATTCATAGTGATGGTATTGAGTAGGATTTGGGAAAAAATTCTGTGTAGCAGAATTAAGTTAAAGGTAGATTTCGGAAATCAAGAGAAATGAAAATACAAAAAAAAACAGAAATAACCTCTCGGTGATTATACTGGGATTGACAGTCACGACATCTGTCTTCACCCCAACGTCCATGAAGTACTTCTCAGATATAGGAGGCAAATTGCATCTATAAAAGAGAGAAATTTGTAAGAAAGTAAAAAAACATCTTTCACCTTTTCAGAACTAGAAAATATAATTTATTTAAACATTTCTGCCAAGCAACAAATCTGGAAACAGAATGAGAATTCAAAATTGTATCAAAACATGTTGATGCCCAAACTATGCAAAAATCTAACAAGTTCTTGAGGGCTGTATGAAGACCTCTCTTGTGCCCTCACCTGTGAGAGATGAACCCTCTTTGCAGGTGTAGCCAATGCTCATTTTGCTTCCTTAATCACAATTTACCTATTTACTCTGGCAGTTTAGGATGCGAAATGGATTGAAGCTCCAAGGCCAATCAGCCTGTAAAATCAAAGGCTTGCTGAGCAGTAGCTGAGATGCATTCAATAATTAATAAACTATATCTAAAACACTGCCTTTAAGATGTTTTGGTTTATACCCAGGAGAATTTAGGGGAAATGTTGCACAAGAGACAAATCAATACCAAGACTTAATTAATCCCAAACTATCTGCTTCGCTTCCTTTTCCATTTATAAGCATCTCCCCAACACAGTGTAATAGCAACAATTCTGACTCTACAAGCTCACCACAGGACATCAAAGTTATTGCAAGCAAACTTGTGAAATTTGCAAGCCTTGACTTTGCCCAACCACCATTCACCTTGGCCTTGTCCTAGATACAACATCTCACAAAATTTAGAGCATCCCTCAAGAGATGCTGAAGTTACTGAAATGCACACTCACAAGCTACCGCACTGTCTTTGCATCCAGAGGAAATCCAGCTGAAAAAAAAATTCAGCATGTATTTTCAGGGATAAAACATGTGGCCTGACAACTGGTTTTACACTCAGTTTAATCTAGAGTTAGGTACTGAGTGGCACTGAAAGCTTTTTGAAGTGATCTGCAAGTCTCAATTAAAACCATCACTGTTAAGACCTCCATATCTATCTCAAAAATACCACTGTGCCTAATTCTCAAAATTGTCAATATTTCTGAAGAACAGGGCTGAGTAAAAACAGGGAGCAAACCATGACAGTATTTAGGGTAAGAGATGCTTATTGTTTTCACAATACCACAGTTCAGCTGTCAGGATAATTTCTCAAAGGAAGAGGCCTTTGAGAAGAGAAAAATGCACAAAACTCCTTCAAAGTCCTCTCTCACTCAGAAGGTTCACATCACCCTTACAGACAGTCCATCTTTATCAGGTCAGAGAATTTTTTTGGCAATCCTTTTCATAGACAATGCCATTTCTAGCACTTTCCTCTGTTGAGTCGTGCAATTCAAGTCCTTGGGCACTCCCAGTACCACCTAGCACTGGGCACTGTGCTTATCAGATTATATTTGAGAAAGGTTTTCAAGTAATAATCAGCTTCAATATTTCTGAACAGGAAATTCACACCAGGATAAAGAGTGACTGAATTTGCTGAAGGCTTATAATGCCTTATAAAAATGGTCCCATCTGCACAAACTACACTTTTGTAATAAGACTCCAAAAACCCATCCCTGCCAAGAGAGCAGTCCCATCTCTTAAATTCACCCAGTGTTTCACCACAGAGCTCTGCTCTGGCCAGTAGATGGAGACAGACAATAACTACTAGTAAATGCAATTCTGGTGTGTATTTTATATATTCTATTATACTATTGCTAACTGCTTTCAGAATTTATTTCACAGAACAATCTTGGCTGCATGCTGCTGGCCACAAGAAATGATTTCCCCAAGTGTCCTGAAGGGGTTGCTGAATGTAATCAGGGCTCCATGAGCAGCTTGTGAAATGTTTTAAGTTATTTCACTTGTTACCCAAGTTGATGATTCCTGATACTTTGGTGGTGGTGACTGGGAAGCTGAAGTGGTGGATGTGTTCAGACCTGACCTTGAACACAAGCTTTACTTTAAAGGTGATATCAGCAGACCTTGAGTTTTAAAATGCTGGCACATCTTTGTACATAATCCACATTTTGGAGGTGGTGAACCAGGGGTTTTCATGGCATAGATATATTTATTCACATTCTAATTCTGACTAAACCTCTATTTAATTGTCACTGTTACCAATTTCTAAGTTCTGGAATAATCTCCTCTTTTTTTTACCAGTTTTGGTACAGTTCAAGGAAGAGTAGCAGTGGTAAAACAGGACCTCTACTAAAAGTCTTTTAACATAAATGAGATTTGCAAGACATATTTCAGTTTCTGCTTTAAAAGTTGTCATCTCCATGTGTCCCATGGGCTGCTCCTTTGATCCATACTTATGGTTGTGATCCAACATAACGCAACAGCAGGGAATTCACAGTAATTATTTGATGCATATGGTATACACAAGACTTTTAAGGAAAAAATATATGTGAAGCCTGGACTTTCTCACAGACTTTTTTTCGTTGAAAACTAAGATAATAGTTCTCTGTAAAGCTAGAATAAGAAGCAGACACAATGGTCTGAAAACAATGAATACTGAATTTAGCACTTGTCAAATTTTCTCATATGATGATAAATTAAATTAAGACTGGACTGAACCAAAGTCTGATCTAATTTTTGCTGGTGTGAAGTCAGAGAAATTATTTGTTTCATGCATAGTTATTCTAAACTGACAACAACACACCCATGATCAGAAAATAGGCCAACTGAAATAAAGAGATTTTTCTTTTCTAGAGAGCAAGTCATGAATCCGTGAGCTAGTGGTCATATGCCATGACCCAGGCAAAGAGCTTAACAGGATTTAGAGAGGGATTAGTCATGCATATGGATAACAAAAAAAAAAAATCTTTCTCATATATATTAAGGATTATAAAACTGCTGCTAGACTCTCTTATCCAGGGACACTCATCGTGGGACATCCTAGTTTATGCAAAACCTGGATAATTCCACAGATAGTAAGGAGCAATGAAGACATTTAACCTTTAAAGTTATTCTGGTGACTCTGGAGGCCCTGGATTGATTATTGATCACACTAAGTGCTGTTATTGAGCACCTGAGCTCTGTACCAGTCCAGAAACACCTCTGAGGCACATCAGCTGTGAGCTATCAACATCTGACCAAGCTGCTTGTAACTCAATAGGGGTTGTACCCTTGGCTCAGATCTGCAACAGAAAATTATGCTCAGGTTCATAGGACACTGCATATAGGCTAATGTCCATAGAAGGATAAATCCACAACCTCAGTGGCAGGGGCTATCCTGAAAGTGCATCAGGCTCTGCCAATAAGTCAGTTATTAACCCTGGGGACTTAGGGAGAAATAATTCCTGAAAGCTTAATTTTTTTTAAAAAAAATTATAAAATAAGAAGTCTTGGTTATTTGTGTTTGTTTGTTTTGTTGTTTTCTTTTTGAAACAGGGATTTTTGTTCAAGAAGCAGTCTTGACACAGCCAATTTAGCAAATGTCATGTTTCTACGTGAGAGAGAATAGATTTGCAACTTTCTATTTGCAATTAGAAAAGGCAAAACAGAGAAAAATGGAGCTGTGGTGGTTACCGAAAAACAAAGTCTGCACTGTCAATCTCCCGGCCACATCTGCTGTTCTTCAGAATTCCTCCATTCCCAACCACTGCACATTTCTTGAACTGGGAGCGGTGGTACGGCATGTCCTGCAAAGGCACGGCAAGGAAACAGTTAAAAATCCCAAAACACAGAATCTAAAAGTCTCTTTTTTACTTTTTCCTTTTTTTTTTCCCTCTGCAGCTGCACCTTCATGCATTAACTGCTTCTGGGGTGCAATATTCCCTCTACACAAACTGATGGGATATTTTGCTGTGCAACCAGAGACGGCACAGGCAACAAACCCAAATTGGAAAAAAACAATAACCTGTTCTTTTTCCTCAGGTTCAATAACATTTGATGCCCATGTGAGGGCACAAACCACAAATTAGTGTAGCTCAGGCACTGTTTTCTGAGCTGTCTGCAAACTGCTGGCTCCTCAGACTCTGCTGTCCTGGTTTTGGAAGTCTGCACACAGTGCTCTGGGGCAGCCAGTCAAGCCCAAAAAGTCTGTCAGACAGCACATCACAGAAAGCAGCCCAAATTTTAGCGCTTACCAACCTTAATCGTATTAGTAATATTAATGATTATTAATTAGCATTTGCACTACCACCACTGTCTTTGGTGAGGCACCTTTTTGGACTCATGGAGGATGCATCTTCCTGTAATCTTTGGGCAGAGTCCTGCCTTCACACACAGAGATGCAGCTGCTGCCGAAGCCAGAGAGAGTGAAAATCACATCCTGAGAACAAACTGGGCTGTTAGGGTGAGAGGGCTGTGACGCAGAACTGAGCCACACTACACCTTATGAATATGTAGAGATGTGCTTATATAAGCATGAGAGTGCTCGTTTTTGGTACATACATATTTTATCAATAATCTCCTGCTGCAAACTACAGAGGGATGATGCAGGAGGGGCTTGACATTTCTGGGTGATTATTCCCAGGATCTTTCTGAGGCATCCATAAGCCGTGAGGCAAAAAGGGCATGCAATTACACCTGTCTGAGAAAAGCAGCAGCTGTCTGACAGAGAGGAAATATGGAGCTGTCTGTCTGTGCTTTATGCAGTGATTTCTTAACACAAAGTGCCTTGGCAGCCCTGGAAGGGAAATCAGAAGCCAGGTGCTTAGCACAAGGCTCTTGCCCCTAGAGCATTGCTGCTGTGTTTTCAGCCCTTTATTTCTACATGTGCCAGGCTGCAGCCCTGCTGCTATACAGAGGGTGGCCTTGATCCCTGCCCAGGTCCCAAAAGTGTGTAATAACACCTTCACAGCATCCTGATCATACCTGGACAAACACCTCAGCAGCTCTAGCACACTCCTAGCAAATCCCAGGCATTCAGACTTTCATGCACTCGTCTGCCTAATCAGGCAGGGTTTTGAGGATAATAGTCCTGGGCTTAGATGTACCCATTCTCTGCACATCTCCAGATGCCAAAGTGCTCTGCTGGATCCGAGCCTTTCCCCTGCTCCTGCCCCAGCTCCCCATGTGCACGCTCAGATAACAGCACCTCCCTGCCTCTCAGCATCGCTCAGACAGCCAAAGGATTAGGAGTGGTTGGACCCTGAAGGACAGGTTCAATGGCACAAGGCTAAGTACTTAACCTGAATACACATCTGACTTTTCAAAAGGGATAAATTTCAACCACGCCCTCCAAGTATGCTGCTGTAAATTGAAGGGGTGTGCCCCGTGATAAATCTGCAGCCACATCAGCCCATTCCTGCACATCAGTCACTATGTGCACAGGGAATTGCCCACAGATTATAACCTCGAATGCCCCTGAAAGTCAAGCATTTTTTTGCTGGAAAGGTTTTGAATAATCATTATGATGAATACATTTAAAAATTATGAAGCCTGCAAATGGAAATAAATATAAAAATAGTCATTGTGAATATGAATTATAAGATAATCATGCGAAAAAGAAAAGTAGATCTACCCCCAAATGCTGGATTTATTATATGTGAATATTGTACTTTTATTTTGCTTTTTGGTTTCATTATCCACTTTGCTCCTCAGTCAGCAATATTCTGCAGGAAACTACATATATATATAAATACATACAAATATATATAAAAAAATATATGTATGTATGCATGTATATGTATATTTTGCAGATGGCTACCAGAAAACAGGATAATAATCTAAAATATTGTGCTAAAATAAACATTCTTAAAATATAAGCAGTGAATTTTGTAGAAATGTCAAACAAGTGCTAAACGCTTGGCTATAGGATAGTGCCTAATGCAGCAAGTACAGTGAAGCTGGTCCTGCAATTGGGCAGAGGCACCTTTGGAAACATTTTGAAGATTTCTTGGTTGATATGATAGATTCCACTCGTGTCCACTTCATATTTCAGTTTAGTTCCCAAAGGAGTATTTTTCTGGGTGGTGAACAGAAAGGATGGGGCATTGCAACACCTTGACAGAGTAGACCTGTGAAATGAAAAAGAAATAAGATCAAGGAGCTGATGGCATGATACAGGACTTGCAACTGCTGTTACTCTTAACAAGGTATTTTTCCACCAAAAAGAAAATTTTTAGCTCTAGGATGGTTAAAATGGTGGTTTGCTAGGTTTTCATCCAGAGAACTTCAGATTCAGTCTCAAATTTTATTTAATTGAGAAAAAGAAGGCAAAACAAAAAGAAAAGAGAGTAAATGAGACACCCATCTGTTCTAGGCTGTGGCAAATACATGTGCAAGTTCTGCCCTGCTCTAGTCCCCAGAGATGAGCTTCTGCCTCCAATATCCTGGCAAAACCATCTTAATGAGTTAGTCCCTCTCTACCTTAGAGGTCTTCAGCAATTTATAAATTATATACTCGTCACTGGGCAGGAAATGCAGGGGTTAAAAAGTCCCTCTGGGGATGTGGAAATATGGCAGGGCAGAATTTAAACACAGCAATACCCAAAGACACTGCCCCACCTACCAGACTGCTGTGGAGCACAGAACACTTTGATTACAGTAAAAAAAACTTCCAAAGATCTTAGTTTTGCCCTTGGCCTTGCACATGTGGGCACCAGGAAGGTGATGTAGCCATGACAGATGGCTGCCAGGCAAACTTGTCATGCCTAAAACTCAAAAGTCTCAGACAAATGACCAAAATTTTCTTTGTCCCTGGGACAAAATGGAAGAAATTCCAGTGCAAACAAGAACTGCATAAAATCCCAAACATGGGATTCAGAGTATGAGAAAAAAAAAACACCTCAGCTCTGATCCCTTTGCCATGTTTTGTATGAAATGTAAATGGGAAAAGCAGCTTTGCAAATAATATTCCCTTTCCCAGCTCCCATCCTTCCCTGAATGCTCTTCTTTTTTTGCTGGTGGCACTGAAAGCCCTGCCTTCTGCTTACTCTTCTCCCAGAGATGGTTTATTTCTCAGTCAATGCATTTGATATCTTTAATAAAAAATATGTGTCATGGTGAATGTACAAGCATGAAGACAAAGCCAAATGGCTCTCAAATAACCCAGATTAAATGCCTTGCCCCTGGGGTGTGTGGCCTCATATTCTAAGTTGGAAGAATAAGCCTGTCTTCTTTATGGGCTTTATTACAAACACCAGAAAGCAAATAGAGAATTATGCAAACATTTCAGTGATGTCCAATTACTCCCATATACTTGAGTCATGCAGGATGGCACAAAATGACCGTCAGATCAAGGCAGCAAATGAGACTGAAAAAGTCAATGAATAATGTCTAACAGCAAAAATAATTACAAGCAGATAGTGGAATTGAATTGTTACAGTTGGGACAGGAGAAAAACCTCTTCATTGGCTGCTCTTTAAGGAATTGAAAGAGATGTTTTTCTCTAATGTCCAGCTGGTTTTCCAGAGGCACAGTCCTTTATGTGAATGCCTGATACCTGATGGAAGAAGACTCTCAAGGAAACTGCTTTCCTTAGTCTCCAGATGTCAAGTCTACTGTGATTTTTTTGCTCTTCGTCCCTCTCTGCTGCCTAAGTAGCTGCCATTTAAAATCTGCTGTATTCTCCCCATCTCACATGATGGTCCAGGACTGGCAAAGCTCAAAATCCCACAGCTTGGAGGGTTACACGTTTCAGCTTCCTCCTGAACAACCTCCAAACTCAGAGGCCTTGGTTTGCTTTTAAGGGACAGCAGCTTCCCCACACATTCACACACTCTGCCCCACTGAACACCAATGAAACAGGCTATACACATTTGTTTCTTTCTAATTGCAAGCACTGCTGTTGTTCCTGCAACCAGCTGACAAAGATTATGTTACATCTGGGTGCCAGTGAGGGTCCCTGGATATATCAGTCAGGCAGGTACAGGCAGTGACAGGAGTCTTTTATCTCTTTTTTCTCTCAGTGTACAAGGTGGAGAGGAGTTCTTTGCTTAATATGCTGGTATTGGGGGCCTGAGATAGATTGGTGGTCCTCCTGGTGGTCTTTGGATAGTCAGTCCTTTCTCATTGCTTCCATCTCTGCTCTGGCCTCCAAACCTCCAAGGGTTCCTTTCCATACCTCAAAGTGCTGCTCTCTCTCTGGCACACTCATTACACCTCTCAATCCATCTGTTTTTAAAATAATGAGCTGTAATCCTGAATGACTCCTCTCTTCAAAACAGGCTCTGATAATTGCCTATCATTTCCAGGAAAAAAGGAAAAAACAAAAAAGCCCAACAAAACCAAACACCTAAAAAAATTTAGGTGTGGAGATCATGTTGGAGAAACTGTTATGAGCTTGAGACTAACAATGTTATTTTTAAAGATGTCAATGACTAACTCAGCACATGCATTCTCACATTCTCTCATTAACTCCTGACAGCTATTTCCTGGAATCACGCAAGAGAATTTGGGATAAAGCTGGGGGCCTTATTATAAACAACAGCTCTGAATTGTACCAGCCACTTGCAGACTTCAGTCTACAGCACTTACCCTGAAATAGTTTTTTTTTCTCAAAACCTACTCAAATATGGCAATGGAATATATCAATATATAACATTCAAAAATTTTGGCTTTAATCTACTATTGTCTTCACAAGGCCAGTTCCAGAAGCTGTGTCTTGAGAGGACCAGGGAGGACCTTCAGCAGAGAAGTCACATGAAGAAAGACAAAACACTGCAGAAACAAAGTGAGAGGTCTCTGAAGACCAGAAAAAATATGTAGATAGTTTGTGAGTAATAGCTGAGAAGCTATTAAAAAAACCCAACAAACCAAACCAACCAGAGAAAGTCATAAACGAGGTCTAACAGTTCCTAAAATACCCAGAAGAAGTTCATTTTGAGTATTTTGTAGACCAAATTTGCAGTATCACCAGTGATATTACCATAAAGCATTCCTTCACTCTTGCTGGTGAGTTTGTTTGTTTTTTTAAGAAGGGGGATAAGCCCACATTAACTCAAAAGGATGGTATTCCAAGTGTTTTTCATGCTTACTCTTGCTGTCCATATGAAATTTTGATCTCTCTGCAGGAAGCTAAACCCAAACTAAAGTAAATTTTACTTAGCCTCATTAATTGAGCCATTCTTACTTGAATAAATTGGCTTCTGTGACATTCATCTCCCATTTGCACATCTGTAGGCTCTTCCATCTGTCAAACAATTCGGTTTGTTTCACCCTAAAATATAAAAAAAAGAAAGAAGTGAATATAAAGTTTATTGCAAGGGCTTAATTTCCTAAAGCAGCTGCAGATAGAGTACCATGCAAATTGATGGGGCAAATCAGTCAGTCTAGACAGTACAAAATTTATAATTTTTCTTCCTTTTCTGCTCAGACATAGCCACTCTAAGCCCTGTGTAAGCAAGGATTGATGTTTGGGACTGATTTCTTCTCCCTGACAAGCTTTCTCCATTTTTTTTCAGGGTAAAAAATGCAATATTGAGCAAGAAGCATCTACTCTACAAAAATCTACTGGGAAGCAAATGGGTTTCTATCAGGTGGGTTTGGGGGAAAAGTTGCACCCAGCGGAAGGGCCCAGGAGGTGGTTATTGGAAAAGAGGATTCATTTGGCCAACTAGGGCTGTATTTTGGTGAGGTTAACTTTAATCTGTGAGATCCTACAGCACAACACTGTAGGTAAATTTATTTCATGAACAATTTGTGAGCTCATGTGTAGGGATAAGAGTCTGTAAGAGGAAATGAAAATCTCTTACGTAAGTATCTCCACCTCCTCCTCTGCTAATCAATATACCTGTAGTCACATTAAAAAAAAATAAAATACTCCTATTTCAACTAGGCTGATACAAGATGAGTCATTTTTTGATTATATCACCAATTCCAAGAAGATCCACCCTGAAGTTCGCACATATTCGCGTTTGGACAGCAGAGATAATGAAGGCTTTGCAAATATCTAGAGGTAGGAAGCAACTGCATAATCTGGCTAAGAAATATGGACTCTGATTTCTGTTAGATTGATAAGTCTTAATGAGTTCTCTTCAGGCTTGAGGGCTTTTAATGTTTGAATAAAGCAAAGACTTTTAAGATAATTATATATTTAATGTGAGTAGAACCTAGCATTTCCCAGGCTGAGGAAGCTACAGGAAGGAATTAGGTCATATTGTACTTTCTTAGCCCACCAGAGCACGTTAACTTGGAAATCTTCCATTACCATAAGGGCTGGCTTGGGAAACACAGCATTTGAATCAAGAACATCAAAAGAGACCAGCAGAGTGAAAGAGCTTAACGTTAAATGGCATCTACTGTAAAATTAAGGGTAACTCATATCTGACTGAGCAGGGCTCCACTACCTTCCTCAGACCACTGGATAAGATGTAGAAAAATGAGGAATTCTTTGTGTCCTCTGTTAAGTATGAAAAAAAAAACAAAAAAAAGAAAAAAATAAAAAGGTAACTCAGAACTCCTCATCTTCAGCAGAACATTGGCAGAAGTGTGACATTCTCACCCCTCCTATTTATTTTTAAGCACTGCAAGTCAGCAAAGCGGTGCCAAGGGTGTTACTCGTGTATCCTTCACCCAGTGCAGAAGGCAAGGACATAACCTACATTCTGCTGTGCACAAAGTCAGTGAGGGAGACAGATTCATGCAGACCTGGAGCAACAAATTGCATTTTCTGTAGCCCTGTTATGCACTGGTGGAGCTCACTTTGAACTGACATCCCGGTGCACTTTGCAGACCTTGTGCATTGCCTGTAACATTACAAAACCACTGGCTTTACATGTGGAGAGGGATAAGGGATAATATAAGCACTTAACTCAGTGAAATGCTGAAAATGCAAAAAGGGAACACTAAAATAATCCAGCTGTGCACTGTCGCACTGGCAAATTCACCTTTTTCACCCAATTCCTTTGCTGTGGCTCCACGTACACATCTCACAACACACACTGGTTTCCTGACATACTGGACCACAAAACAAAATTTAGAGATATTTTATTGTTTCCCAGAATCACATTTTCTTAACTTTTCACTGAGGCATTCTAAGTTGTGAAACTCTGCTGTTTGAAGAGGTCAAAAATACAAATGGGTTTATAAAATATTTAAGCAAATTAATAGAAAGGTCTATAGTTAATTCTGATTATTCCAGTCTGGACTCTTCTACCAGTCCACAAGTCCCCATGCCAGTATTTATCACCAGGAAGGGCTGAGAATTTTCTTCCCTTCTTAGCCTTCACTACTGGCCACTATCAATGAAAGAGCCTTAAGCTAGATGGACACTTGCATGAGTCATACTGACTGTTCTTACTCTTTAATTACTGGAAATACGATATTAAAAACACTGTTTTTAATTTCCAACAATAATTCTGAGGCTGACCATAACGCCTCAATTTATGGGAAAAGCTTCCATGTTCTGTAAATGGGCCTCAGATCAAAATCAAACATACTTGCACGGGTGAGAGAAGATTAGGGATCCCTTCTGAGATCCCAGTTGATGTCCTCTCTTGAGCCTTGCATCTTTTGATAGTGTCATCATAAGATACCATTCCATCCTGCCTCAGAAGTAACATTTTTAGCAATGCTTTTATTGTTAAATACTTCTACTTTTTACATTTTGTTCATACTTACATAGACAAGACCTTCACCTCAATGATGTCCTGCCTTAATTCCAGGCATTTCGTAGAGTTGTATTCCAAAGGCCCTTCATAAAACTCAAAATACCTGAGGAAGGACAAGAAAAGATATCATAAACAAGGCTTAGGCTGGGGTAACTTTCTAGCACATCAACAGAATTTTGCTGAAAGTTGTCATTTATGACTTTTGCCTAACTTCAGGCTGCGCTGTACTGCCCACAGGCAGCTTGTTCCTCCACAGCAAAGCACAGATGTCCCTGCTGTTCCTAGAACAGTCTCCCATGCCCAGTTTGCCCATTCCTACAAGAGTTTTTCTATCTTGAAGCAATGACAAGGACCAGCTACCTTTTCCAGCAGTAAGCACTTGGCAGCTGGAAATGAAAGTCAGGGCAAAAGCACTGATCACACTGTTCCAATCTTTTGGGTGCCTGATTGTGCTGGGTTGGAAAAAACAGCACAACAAAAGTGCTAGAGATTGTATTCTGTCTGTGGAGGCTATTCCATAGCTCCTTAGCAGCTGAGCTTTTCAATGGGATTTACCCTTTTGGTCTATACTGCTTGGTCTGTTTGAAGTGGAATGGAAACAGGGATTATATTCTGGGAAAAAAAATTGATAACAAAAGGATTTGAATGCTCAGATACAGCACAAATAGCAGTGATATTCTTGATTCAAATATAGACATAAATATTTACTTTATTGGCTAATTTCTTTACCTTAGTTACTGAATTGAAGGGGAAAAAAACCACAATGGTAGCTACTCATGCTTAGGGAAAAGTAAATGCCCAGACTGTCAGGTGAACTCTATGAGTCTGCATTGAAATGACAAAAAAGATTTAGGGTTTAAACAAAGCTCTACATCAGTTTCACTCCTGATCATTAGAAGTCTGTATTAGAACCTAATTCCTAAGACTTGCACATACCCATGAAGGACTTGAGAGTACAATGAAAAACTAAGAGAAGATGACCTGGAGGAATAGATATTAAGAGTAAGCTAGAGGAAGCTCTGTTGATGAATCCTTTCAAGTCCTGGAATTCATGAGGTTCTAACTCTAAGAACTCCATTTTTGAATCTTCAGTGGGAAATACAAAGACAAGATTTGTGGGAAAGCTTCATTTAAGCCATTACTGGAAATGTAATATTTGAGGTTTTTGTCACTGCAAAATAATATCAAAATCCATGTTTGACCTGTGTGTGACTGGAAAAAGTCCAAGAGCCTCCCAAAGCAATTTGCTTTCAACTGGAAATGTTTCTGTCCTGTCAAGTGCTGCTTTAGAAAGTGTCCCCTTCACCTCACCTGAGGTTTTCACCATTTCAGCTTTGTCAAACTCCAAACCATTTCTGTTACCCAGTGAGAGGCAGAAACCTTGAGACTGAAAGGAGGAAGTCCATATTAAAAAGGTGGCAGGAGGACAACAAAAAATTCCTAATAATAAATTCCTAATAAAGAAGTCAGAAAAAATCAATAACTCCTCCTTTAAAAACTGTGATGATTTGTAAATGTGTTTGTATAGCCTTCAAGGCAACAAAAAAGAATTTTATAAGTTTTGTAGGGGAAATTACGTAGTTAAAGTATTCCAAAAATCAATGAGAACTCTATGAAAAGTCTTCCTCAGCCTGATGAAGGGATACCTAATGTGAATCCTCATGTGGACTCTCACTAAAAGGCTCACGCTTTCCTTCCATCTGAATTATTCACCTGGCCATTCAGCGTTTACCTAGGAGCAGCTGAAATCCACTGCCCTGGCACATCTCTCATGTGATTGTCTTGTTGAGCTGGAGCTGAGCAACTTGTGAAAGAGGCTTCAGCTGTGTTTGGATTAGGAGCCCACCTGCTTGCACCAGGCCAAAGTCCTGTGTGAATGTACTCCAGGTAAGTCCCCCAAACTAAACAAAAATCTCTCTTTAGACAGCACCGTAGAATTTCTTGCTGATCACAGAATTTTCCAGGGCTGAAGGAGTCACCTCTGGTTAGCAGTAAAGACAACATTTTAATCCTCTGAAATAATAATTTTTCTGACTGTCTCTTGCATTGTCAATCCTTTTCTTTGGTTCTTTGAGTCAGACAATGCTGAAACACTGGATGTGCATGTTCTACACAGTACAGGGGGCAGGCACACACCCCCACACAACACTCAGCACCTTAGACACCCCTCCTGCTTCTTAGGGTGTGCAGGAGTGAGCAATGCCTATCAGCCTCATCCTCACCTGTCACCTAACACTTCATTTCAGATCCTTGAATGTGCCTCAGGACAGACAAGCGGAGCAGGAATCTAGATTAACATTTATTTTTATCTTTCCTGTGCACTTCTGGCTGTGCTGCTAAGTTAGAGAGCAGCAGCTCAGATGTCAGACAGCACATGCTGTCACGTGGGGACACCACAGCCCAGGAAAGCTGCCTTCAGCCTGTGGCATTGGAGTCAAAGATGTCATTTTACGAAATGGAGATGAAATTTCCTGTGTCCCAGCCATTCCCTTTGATCGTTGCCTGTTTACTCAATCCACAAACCAAAAATAGAAATGAAAAAGGATGTGTTACCAAAGCAGCAGAAGGTTAGAGAGGAAAGGATTGGGTCAAAAATAAACCACTTCTGGATGTGAAAGGAAATCAATCCATGAGGCAACACTGTGTTTCTAGGAGAGCTATTCCATGAGCCTACTGGGAAAGCACAGGACTGTCCTGCAAGCCTCCAACTCTCACAATAGCTTCAGCTTTCCCAACAGAGCCACTGGGAGGATTGAATTCACCGTTTGCTGCCTCGTGGAAGTGCAGAGGGAGGATCCATGAGACAGGCTGGGTGACACATCACTGATGGGACACACTCAGCAAAGGCAGGGGACACCCACAGCAGTGTCATTCTGCACAGAGAGGGGAGAAGACGCTGCTGGCCATGGGGTCAGTTTAACTGCAGTGAGCTCAGTGATCCCAAGATACTGAATAAAGACCCTCTGGGCTGTCCTTCAGCAGCCCTGAACCTCGCTGGAGCAGACAGACAGCCACTAAACCCTCCTTGGTCGTAATGCTACGGAAGCTGCCACACATCAGCTGCAAGTCGTAATGGTGCTGCAACAGCATCAGGAATTTTTCAAGACAGTGGCTGGCCAATAGACTCAAGAAAAAAGGGTTCCTCTCTTTCTCCTAGGAGTGTTCATGCTATTTATTTGCTTCACAGAGACTCCTCCTGCTTCAGACATGGCGGGATATTAGCTGAGGCCATACCCTGGAGCAGCAGACAGCCTCTTCCCACAGAAATGTTTCACATTCTGCTTCCTAGAATGTAGATTTTGCACAACACCAGGCCCTAGTACAAAGGGCATGGGTTCCTTCATCCTCCAGAGATGTCCTTTAAACCCATGTCCTGATCTTGCAAGGGCCTGGTCCTGCAGGGAGTGTTTGGAGATCAGGCCCCCACACTTTCCCAGAGGAAGCATCAGTCTCACCCACTCGCTGGTCTCTGAGAGCTCTTTCTGCCTATTAACTCCCACTCTAAAACATGTAGTTCCCTGTGAACAGAGATACATTTGCCTGTCAGAAAGCTTAATTAGCACAAATGGAAACTGTCCTCCCCATCATCCTCCTCAGTCTGATCTCCAGCTAAGAAACAAGGGTGTAATTCAGTTTATTTTGATTTAGGTTATTGGTTAGTGACAAGTGACAAACCTGACTGTACTATTTACTCCTTTAGGTATGGAAAAGGTCTGTGTTTTGGCTTTACAAGAATGACAGTCAAGTTTTATCATCCATAAAGCAAAGTTGACCTGTCACCACCACAATATCCTCTCCCTGCATTTTTCTACTTCCCCTGGTGGAACATAAATAACTTTTATCCCTTTAAAGGTCACAAGTCTAGAGGAAAACCAATACAAGAATTCAAGATTTTTTACCTTAAGAACACAACTGCAAACAAATTACAGCAAACAACTCAATTGCATGTATAATTGTGCTTTCCCAGGGCACCGGGCACTGCACACCACTCGTTGCTCTGTGTCCGCTCACGTCAGTCACAGCTTCCAAACTTACAACACTTTTCCAGGATCAAATCCTGTGTCTGAACACCACACAAGCTGCAAGCGCTTGGAAGGGACTGGATTTTTACAGCCCACTGCACTGAGTGCCCAGAAATTAGACGCTATTCACTCTGTAATTTTCCATTTGTGGCTGGCTGAAACTTTCTTCTTTTCTAACCTTCATGTCCCCCGTTGAAACCTCACCTCCAGCTGAGCTGCCTACTGAGCTTGCTAGTGAGAGACACATTTGGTTTCTCAGTACATCAGCTAACACTTAGGTCTTTGATCATCTGCAGTTGGGCTGCTTCTGCTTTGATCAGAAGTAAGCTTTTCTTGATCACACTACACGAATTAAAAAGCCTGAGACTTCAATCCTGCCTTCAAGTGACGCTCGGGTTGAGACACTGATTTGTCTGATATATTGAACAAAGGTTTTAAAGTATAATTTAGTGCAATGGTCAGGCATGTTTTAAGCAGAACCATTTTCTCTAGCTGCCTTCCCTTTCATTCTGCTCGTTCCTGCAGTGCCAGCTCTTGACACTGTTTGCAGTGAGGCTGCAGCTCTTGCACGGTGAGACCGCAGAGCATCGCAGGAAGGATTCCACCTACCCTGCAGGAAAAACAAAGATCTTTCCAAAAATATACATTATCCAGTGACTAAGAAATAAGAATAAATGAACCAAGCCCTGCAGGCTTCTACTAAATGCTTATTAAGAGAGCTGTCCAATTAGCAGTGCCTGTGCTCATGAGTATGGGCGGATCCATGGCCAGCCTTGGATTGAGATTCACCTTCCTTACCCAGGAGCATTCCAAGTGTGCCAGAGCACAGTCTCCAAAGCACAGGGAGCTCACATCATCTGGCAAGACCTGCATGGACTCTTCAGGTCCCTGGAGCAAAAATACTGCCGGGGTGGAGCCTATCACAGCTATAGAGGCCCTGGAAAATTCATCTGGAGTAGAACACAGTAGGCACTGGCTTCATCAGAACCCATTGTGAGAGACCAAATCCCTCAGGCCTTTGCTTCTCTCAATGCTTCTATGTGACAACATCAAAACCCACAAGATTTAGTCAAAAGGTTTAAGGGCTTTGCATCAATTCAGGGTTTTTCTCCCTTAATAAAAGCATCTTACCACTTTGCATGGCCTGTTCTCCCAAGAGTATTTTGTCCCATTGGGAAGGGATGATCCCTGTTCAGCAGGCAAAAGTAGCTGATGTAGACGGTAAGGGAAGCAGGAATGTTTGATGTTCTCAGACTAACTTAAATTTTACCAGGACTGTGGCACAAAAAGAAAAAAAATCACAATGCTGCTTGTGCTGTTTCTGCTATTGGAGAGCCTGAGTCAACTTGTCCCCAACAGGATGATGCTTGAAAGGCTGAACTGAGAGAGGAAGAGCTGTGGCCTCAACAGAGGAGATTGGAGAAGCAGCAGGCTTCTTTTACACAGCTTGATGAAACTATTTGATTGTCTCATCCTTGAGGACAAAAAGTATTAAAAAGGATGGTTCACATTCCTCCTGCCTACCACATGCTGATGACAATGTCACTGGGAATAACTAGTTTAAATCCTGTACCATCTTCACCTCTAATGCTAATAGATGCATTAGTTGTACAACTGATCATGAACTTTTAGTGTGTGTCTGTATGTGGGGGTAAAATATGCGACCACAAGCTGTGTCATGTAAAAAAATTAAAATATGAGCAAGAGAAAATGATCATATATCCCTGTATACATTGTGTAGTAATGGCTCCTCTCAATTACTGCATCCAGTTCTGACATTTCATCTTTGGGGGTTTGAGACACTGGTGAGAGTTACAGAAGAACCTGCTGAAATTATCGGGATTCTAAAAAATTATGAGAGGCGTGTGAAGCTTAATCTAAACATATGGTGACTGAATAAGGAGATACTGCACCAGGAAGCAATTACCAGTGGCAGGAAGGTTTTTCAATACAGTATAGCAAGGAAAAATAGAATTCAATGCCTGGAAGCTAAAGATAGAAATGGCATCTTTAGTTCAAGACTGGCTTTCTTTCTAGAAGAACCAGAGTAACTAAAATTCAGGATCTGGAATTCTTGTACAGGGACTAAAATTTTCCAGGAGATTCTTGTAGTTGAGATTAAAAGCTATTGATTCATGAACCCAGTGATCATTCACCTAGGATATTTTGATATGTTTGGTCTTACAGAGTCATAAATTTTTCTGGGTTTTAATAATAGGTGGCGTTAGAAAGGCCCATCCATCAAGACAAGGACAGTTTACCAAGATATTGTGCTTATCTTCCAAGTTAAAATTTTTGCTTTCAAAAAACCAAATGGGCTTCCATGGACCAGCCCTAAATTCCAAAGTTTGATCTTCTGCAGAGGAAGAGTGACTTTTATATTTCTGTCCTTTAAAGGCTGTTCATGGATTGCTCACCGGACATCCCCAGAGAAGTGGAAAGTGCACAAATTTTTTCCTCAGAGGTGCTCCTTTTCTGGATTCTTTTTTGACTGGTTCCCATGGTCCCACAGGTATCTTACACGTCTGTGCACTCAAGATGATGGTTGTGATGCCCTGAAGATATATTTTTCACCAGAACTCCTGGCAAACTGGCACTGGCTGCTCACTGCCATTCTGATTACGATCTCCCATCTCCAAGTCTCCACACACAGACTGCTTGGAACTGCTTGGCTCTGCTGCTCATTGCCTAATTAGCAATGTGAATTGACCAAACATCCACTCCTGCCAATGGCACGTTGTTCCCTTCCAATCTGTCCACTGATTTGGGACAGAAGCCTCTCCACAGTTTCAACACCACAGTAAGCTGCAAAACACAGCTCCACTGCAGCAGTCGTGGGTGTAGCAGCAGGAGCTCCAGCAGGAACAGCCCTAAATGGCACAGAAAGTCCAGGCTGCCTCCTGCTTTTCCCTGGAGATAAGACCACCTTGCAGTCATCCCCTGAGCTTCCCAGTTCCTCTCTGACACAGACTGATAACCATCTTCATGTAGAGGTTTTCCCACTGTGCAGTGTATGAATGATTTAGTGGAGACTACATCAGATTTGAGTTTCAGGGACACATTGGTGCTTCTTGTCTTTCAGGTATCAAACCAATGCTGTCTCCTGACAAGCAGCAGTGGAGTGTGCTGCTGGAAGCCCTATTTTTCCAATTTCATTTCAAAACTCTCCAATTTTTAATAAACTGCTGCTTGAGTGTTTTAATCAAGCCTTTTCCCATTCACACTGACTGAAATAATCTGCTGATGTTGTTATCCGTATGACCACCCACCTAGAAGGCATAGCAAAACTCATGACAACCCTTCTACATCAATGACATCTCAAAACCCACATTTTAGCTTATTGCAAGCAACTGCTTCTTCTTTTTTTTTTTTTCCTTGTGGTTTTTAAATTTTAGGATCCTTGTATGAGGAACTCAGCAGAGTGACTTAAGGAAAATTCTAAGCCCTTATGTTCACTCTTGTAAAACATGTATTTGATAAATCAAATCCATTCTACTTTTTATTTTGTAGCCAGTGGGGACAAAGCTTCAGATTTGTCATACTAGAGAATTCAGTAGACAAATTGACAGGTCTAAAAGTATAATCTCCTATCACCCATCAAAGGCTTCTGTGGTCTCACCACAAAAGCTCTACATTGAATCTTATCTTCAGCTCCAGTAGAGTGAAGAGAACACCACAAACTAACTAATATGGCAGATAAGTCATCCTGTCATTAAGGCAGCTTCTTGTCAGTGAAAAATTATTTAAGCATGATGACTCACAGACCCAGTAAGTTGCAAAACATATTAAAAGGAGAGCAGAAGAATCAGGGCTCTGGGAATGTTGTATATATCACTTCTCATAACCAGCATTAGATAAAACCCTTTACCTGATTCTCCACAAGGACACTGTAAGGTTGAATGATGCTTAGCACAAAGTAAAATGCAAAAGATAGAAATATGAGCAATATGGGTGATGCACAAGAATCAAAAATAAGCCAGTGTTCAACAACTGGTTGGTATTATATCTGTGTGGGTAGTCCTCCTTTGGTTGAAATCCCTACGGTTTTGGGGAGCTTATGTGATTCACTTTTACTTCTTACTAATATTCACAATTTCCTTGCTACCTAGAAGGCCTAATCTGGATCAGAATAAAGGCTCTGGTCCCCAAATAGGCCCAGCAAATACAGATCTGTCCAGTGTCTGCCCAGAGCAGTATTAGGTGACACAAACAGAAGCCACACTCCTGGTTGCATCACATACATGATATAAGCTTTTATTTCCATGCACTGCTTCTATACAGTCCGAAGAACTGTCTTAAACACTGTGACAAAAACCTGGGTTAGCTGAGTTACCCCAACAGAGCAGAGCTGTCAGAGCAGGGCTCATTGAGAGAAGTGTGTCTGATTTCAGACCTCAGCCTCAAGGCTGGAGCCCCTCTGCTCTGGAGCCAGCCTGGCACAGCTGGGGCTGCTCCCCTGCACAAGAGAAGGCTCCAGGCAGAGCTCAGAGCCCCTGGCAGGGCCTGAAGGGGCTCCAGGAGAGCTGCACAGGCACTGGGGACAAGGCCTGCAGGGACAGCACACAGGCAATGGCTCCCAGTGCCAGAGGGCAGGCACAGATGGGATCCTGGGCAGGAATTGCTGTGGCTGAGGGTGGGCAGGCCCTGGCACAGGGTGCCCAGAGCAGCTGGGGCTGCCCCTGCATCCCTGGCAGTGTCCAGGGCCAGGCTGGACATTGGGGCTGGGAGCAGCCTGGGACAGTGGGAGGTGTCCCTGCACATGGCAGGGGGTGGAACAAGATGGGCTTTAAGGTCCTGTCTTACCCAATGGATGTGTGATTCTATCTAATGAATGACTCAGTGTTTACTGAAATCACATAACATAATAATCTCCTTATCTTTCTTACTTGATAATTTTCAAGCAGTGCTTATTCTTCACTGTTCATTGGTTTCCCTAAGGCCACTATTCTCATGAAGTTTGGCTGACTTGTAATTCTAATGCACTCATTCTTTAAGTGTGCTTTTGCTTTGAAAGTCCTCAATTTTCATCTAAAACTTCACTCCTACAGGATGAGTTGTCAGCATCTCTACACCCTGTATTAAGTTATGTAATTAAAAGATAAAGAGTAGTTCTAGAATATGTTCAAGTTGATACCACATATGCATGAATAAACATGTGTCTATATATAAATGGTGCAGGTTAATGGAAATCATATCTATTTCAATTAATATCTTTAAACATCAAACCTTTCACAAGAAGGTGATGGCACAGCAAAACTGCAGAGCTATGCAGTGAAAAATATTATCTGTGCTTATGCTGACATACAATTAGTTTTGTGTACTTCAGACATATCTCAGGAGTCCTGTAAACATATACAAATAAAATCAGTTCTGTGAAATGTAGTCTGCTAGTTTTCCATTCAGTGGAAAGAATTATTCATTAGAGGAAGACTTGTTTTCATTTTTTATCAACAGCCTAAGTTGAGTGTCAGATTAAGACTCTCAGGAGATGTCTGGTGACAGCACAGTCAGAAAGGTGATCAAAGGTAAATAGTAAACAATTTTGATACAGCTCTGCAGTAGTTACCACACAGTCTCATCTCCACACTTACACAGTACTTTCTTATTTTCCTATATTCCCAGGCTTCATAAGGTAGACAAAAGGATAAATAATACCTCTAACACACTTAAGAGTGAAATATGTTGCAAGTAGGTTTATCCCTGACTGAAAAGCTTTCAGCTCCACACGGAAACACAGAACCACAGAATGTCCTGAGATGGAAGAGACACACCAGGATCATCCAGTGCAGCTGCTGTCCCTGTGCAGGCAACCCAACAATCCCACCCTGTGCATCCCTGGGAGCGTTGTCCAAAGGCTCCTGGAGCTCTGAAAGCCTTGGGAATGTGCCCATTCCCTGGGGAGCTTGTCCTGTGGAGACACAGTCACTGACACACCACATAACACAGGCTTTGAAATACACCTTTTTTTCATTGATATTTTAACTTTTTCTAGTTTATATCTAGCTTGTGCAGTTTGTTTGTGTAAAAACCACTTGCACCTTGAACTCCTTGTCTCTGAAGAGATTGGAGACTGAAAGCAGCACTGTGTTTCAGCTCCCTGCAATTATCTTTTGTTATTCAAGGGTTTTGGTTCCCAGTCATGCAATCAATGATGGTTCAATTGTCTCTGTCAAAGGTGTCTAGAGGAGGAAATCTATATTTGTTTATTTTCTCTTGCCTTCAAGATGATCTGTGTCTTTGTGTCACACTGAGTTCTTTTATATGCCAAGTGCCTAAACTGAAGACTTTGTAAATACCAGGCTATGTAGGCAATGAAAAGGCAACAAGAGGAGAAGATAGATAGATAGATGATAGATAGATAGATAGATAGATAGATAGATAGATAGATAGATAGATAGATAGATAGATAGATAGATAGATAGATAGATAGATAGATAGATAGATAGATAGATAGATAAACAGATAGATACAAACATGTGAACCTTTTTTCCCCTGCTCTAAATGAAAAACTGCAGAGGAGATTTTTTGCTCTTATAATCAACCTCTACAAGACCAACCAACAGAGCAACGGGCGGGATCACATTACAGCAAGAGCCTGAACAGGAACTGCAGCATTGCTGTGGTTCAGTGACAGGATGATTCCTGGCAGGTTAGGCTCTGCAACTTCTGCTTGCCTTTGAAGTGCTATCAGCTCCACAGCTGTAGCGGTGTATGGTTACAAAATGATGATATTTAAAATAAAATGGGCAATTTACTCAGAGTTTTATTTATACACAAGTGTTAAGTGTAGGGTTCTTTTAACTGTTTTTAGCTTTTTCTTTGTTTTACAGTTCTTTCTAAGATTTCCCTGCTGTTTATTGAGCTTGATGCTACGCATGACTCAGGATTTTTAACCCCTTTAACCGATGTTCCAGGAAGAGAGCCCAAATATCAATCCTACGCCTGTGCCTGGATTTGTGTAGATGGCCTAGGAAAGCTGTGGAGCTCTGTAGGCACAGCTGCTGCCAGTTTTCTGAGTCAGCACATGACCCTGCAGACACCTGAGCCCATGTCAAACCAAGTACAAAGAGTGCAGCAGCACATCAGTGCTTCGCATGCTGCCAAATAGTGTAAATAAAGGAAATACTCCAGTCTTATCTTAACAGAACACTTTTGCCCTGTTAGGCCCTGAAAACAATGCAAGTTAAACTATGTTTTCATTGAACATATGGTTTATTCTAAAGACTACATTCCTCAGTGTGCTCTCTGTGCACCAATACTGTCATGTTGGGACATTTTCTGCTGAAGGCCCATTCTCCCATACTGCCACACAGTGACACACAGCATTGGTAGGGCAATAGGAGAAGCCAGGACATAGGAGCCATCCTCCTGCAGACTTCATGGATGCTTATGGCATCTTCCAAAATGTCCCTGGGGCTTGCAAGGAGGAAAACAGCACAATGCTTGGGCATCCCTGACATGTTCTGTACTGTGGGGAGCAGTGCCAAGCAGACAAAGCACAGTGCAGATCTCACTTTCCATACAGCCTGTGCTCACATTTGTGGTTCATACAAGGAGAGATCTCTACAGTCATTCCCTCGGGTGTTGGTACCTGGTGCCTGTGTTACTGCCACTCTTCACTGCTCCGTCATCCGTGAAATTAAAGGTGCCGGTCCAATTTGCCAATTCCTCTCCATTCTGCCAGCTAAACTGCAGCCCTCTAGCAAGAAAACGAGGCAGTTGATATTTGATATCATTCATTAGGTTAAGTCTATCAGCATGAGTTCTCATGTCCAATTTCTTAACATAACAAATGTGACTATGACACATTCATTGAAAACAATTAAAAGATACCAAGAACAACAAGATATCCCCTTGATGGGGTAAACAATTAATTTTTACTTCCCATAGACTCTGTAAGTCCTTGGATGAAAACAATACCAGGCTCCCCATACAAATTTGAAAGCCAGTAATTATCTGTGCTCATAAACAACACACATATATGAGGAGGTAGAAATTTCAATCTCCAAAACACAAGATCCAAAAGCTGGGAAACCACAGGTCCAAAATAAAATCTCCAAACTTCAGTTTTGCATCTACAGTAGTTGCTAAATGTGGTGGGCACTGGGTCCTTCCTCTGATTTGTTGGCTCTGCTAACAAAGGATGTGTCATTTGATGACATCACTAAAATCACAATGTAGTACTTCTTTTGCCTCTTTGGAAAGACAGCATTTTTTTGAGCCAATGCATGAACACAGTCATCACAAGTCCATGTTTTCCAAACTTTCACAGATTTGTTCTAACCCCATGATGCCTGCAGTCTTCTGGAAACTACACCAATAGCAGGATAGAAATTTAAAAATGCTGGGGAAATATTTGACAACACAAGTCAAAACCCTTCCCTTATCTCAGAAGCCAACAAAAAAGGGATCTTGCCGATTATTTTTAAACTCTCCTTTTTAACCCAATTTCATTATTTGAGAAACCTGGCAAGCTGAGTGGTGAACATTTGGTGCTGCCAATACTGAAAGTTAACTTCCCATTTGGGCTGTGTGGGGACAGCCAGGAAGCAATCTGCCAGTACACTTTGTCTCAAAGAAAGGGCATCCAGGACCCCGATAGTTTTGCTGCTCATCAGGCTTATGACAAGGGCTGGTGAATCTCTCTGGCCACATCCATCCTCTAGTCCAACTGGCAGCAAACAAATACTAGCACAGGGAATTAAGAAGGAACAAGGTGGGGTGTTAAAACATGCCCAGGGGAGCCCCAATGAGATTTAACAAGGCCACAAGTGCTGGAGCTGCAGCTGGGCCAGGGCAGCCCCCGGGATCCATCCAGGCTGGGGATGAGCAGAGGGAGCAGCCCTGGGAGAAGGAGCTGGGGGTGCTGGGGGTGAGAGCTGGAGCTGCCCCAGCCTGAACCCCCTGGCCTGGGCTGACCCCAGCGTGGGCAGCAGGGCAGGGGGGATTGTGCCCCTGTGCCCCTGTGCTCAGGTGAGAGCCCACCTGCAGAGCTGCCCCAGCCCTGGCTCCAGCAGCACAAGGACGTGGAGCTGCTGCAGCCAGGGCAGAGGAGGCCACGGAGATGCTGCCAGGGCTGGAGCCCCTCTGCTCTGGAGCCAGCCTGGCACAGCTGGGGCTGCTCCCCTGCACAAGAGAAGGCTCCAGGCAGAGCTCAGAGCCCCTGGCAGGGCCTGAAGGGGCTCCAGGAGAGCTGCACAGGCACTGGGGACAAGGCCTGCAGGGACAGCACACAGGCAATGGCTGCCAGTGCCAGAGGGCAGGCACAGATGGGATCTTGGGCAGGAATTGCTGTGGCTGAGGGTGGGCAGGCCCTGGCACAGGGTGCCCAGAGCAGCTGGGGCTGCCCCTGCATCCCTGGCAGTGTCCAGGGCCAGGCTGGACATTGGGGCTGGGAGCAGCCTGGGATGGTGGAAGATGTTCCTGCCCATGGCAAGGGGTGTCACTGGAGGACGTTGAACTTTCCTTCCCACCCAAACCACCCTATGAGTCTATGATTCATATCAAAGTGTGTATACATTATGCTATAATGGCCAAAGGCTAATGCAGCACTCTGGATTATCAGGTAATCCCATAACTTCTGTGTTTCTCTGGCAGTTTTTAATCAGCTGACCTGCTCAAGGTACAATTTATGAGTGGAATATCGGTGTGAAGGAAATGCAAGAAAATTACTCAGAAAACTTCACTTTGAGGCTTGTTGAAATAAACACTTGTATAAATAAACACTCCCATACACCACAGTCTAATGCATTTTTTGCCACACTGTAACGGGTGTAGAAACATGGTTTCTTCATATATCTTTGTACAAGACGTTTAAATATATGGCCTTAAAAAATTGCTAAAGGCATCACTGAATGATACATTGGGAGGGAGGGTAGAAGTGTGGGGAAACCAAGCTTGAATTGTGCTTTTTAATTGGATTTAAATTCTCTATCTGGGGCTTAGATATTTGCTTGCTATACTGAAATAGAGAGCATTAATCCAGATAAATGGCTGATGTTGGTGTGTCCACCAGAGGTGAACTCTCCTACAGCACAGCCAATACTCAGGCAGACTAAATGAAGAATTAAAACATGCAGTAAAGTCCTTTCCCTGTCTATTGTCTTTGTTCCACGCGTAACAGCTGAAAGGAAATCTGAGTAAAATGTTCCAAGGTGGAGGGGGTGAATATGTTACAAAACAAATTGTAAAATCACTCTTTAATGCCCACCTTTCATCAAGCTGTTTTTGGGGAAGGGCGTGCACTGCAGCAGAGGCACCAAGTGTGAAGGACATTCACATTTTGGGTAAGATCCAAGGGGAGATTGGAAGGCTAACCCTGAGGAATGGCAGATATGCCTTATGATGGCCGGCTTAATATACTTATCTTTGAAGTGGTGGGGATCTAATTGAGGTACCAAAATATCCAGTGAGTGATCTGGGTATGACACTTCTCTGTGGTCAAGGAAAGTACAGAGCTTGTGAGCTGAGCTTAGGGTCAGATCAAAGTTAAGTGCCCAGCCCTGAACCAGACAGACCACACAGGGCTCCTCTTCCAGCTGGTACTCCAGAGATTAACAGAATAGAGACTTATAAAAACTCAGAACACCCCACCAAAGAAATTTTGCACAGCTTATAGGGCCGAGTGCCTCACTGTGAGTCTGCAAGTCTGAGACCAAGCTGCTGCTCTGCATTTTTTGCAGAGGTGGTACAATAAATCTCTCTCACAGTAAGAACAACTTCCATAAATAATCATTTGTAGTATTAGGACTGGGTAGAAACCAAGGATGAGGCATTTAAAAACACTGAATTAATTCTGTTTCTAACAGGATTACTGGGAGCTTTACCATTGATTTCAATCAGCCTTGTGATGGGAGAATTTAACTTTTGAAATATAAAATTTTCTAATCCTCTCAGCTTTGAGTTGTAAGCATCCATAAAAACTGTCTGGCCAAATGTGCAAACAGCCTGAGAAAACAGAAAAAGAGACTTGAATTGCTTCATCATTGTATTTCTTTGGCATTCTATTTTAGTAAAATTCTACCATGTTCACTCTCAGCATTAACTGCATTTCAACAGGTAAACAAATTAAGGTTCTCTGAATCAGAATTGCAATACAAAAGCATGCACAGGATGGAAACACAGAAAAGGAAGAGAAGAATCATCAGAACAAAAAGGAGGGTAAGGAAAGATTAAAAGTAGGTGAGGTAAGCTGAGGAAATTACTTAGACATAGAAGATAGAAGTCTACTATGTGATTTACATAGTTCATATCAAACTGTTCAAAAAAAAAAAAAGAAAGAAGAAAATATAAAAGAAAAAAAAAGAAAAAGGCAAGAAAAAAGTGCTAATTTTAGGCCTGGAATCATTGCCAATGATTGCAATTTGCTCAATTTGCCCTAATATAACAACTTCTAAAACTGGTATGTGTCCCCAACGTGTGATGCTGATGACGGCAAGGAAAGAATTCATAAAAGGTGTAATAAACAGAAATTCTCTCACTGTAGAGATGCTTTGTTTTGCCTATGAATGTAAGCAAATTGTTCCTCAAGGAGGATGTACGTCAGTTATGGATAACTTTAATCACAAGACTTACCCCTAACAAATAAAAGTATGAGCAACGCTCTTCCTTGCACTGGAGAAACTCCATGAAGTTAGATGTCTTAGCAACAGAGACCTTGAGTTTCAGGTAAATGTCAAAGCAATATTTTGATCCTAATTGGTAACTGTAAGTGTTGAATCAGTGTGTGGTCAAATAAACATCAGCGTAAAGTAATAATAGGAGGAGAGGGTGAAAAGCCAGAAAATTAACAAAGCAGCAGTGACTCTGAAGGGCTTGTCAAAACCGGCTGTCAGGAAGCAGCAGGAAGCAAAGGCTGAAAGCCTGTTGCTGCAATCCAAACAAAAAACAACTCCTACACAAGCAGAGGTTTTAATAGCAGAGGATGTCAGATAATTATGAGGGTTTTGAACTACCAGGCAAGAATGAGCAAGTGGATGAATTGCAGAGAGAAGCTTTGTGCTGGTGCTGCTGTCACACTGAGATCCCCCCTCAGTGGTGCCTATTGTCCTTCTGAAAAGGAAAGTAAAGGTGAAAATTCACCTCAGACCAGGAGGCAAGGCTTATAAGAGGGAGCTGCTAAATGAAGGAGACCCAAAAGTCCCCAGGTGTGGCTGGAGGTTATGTCTGGGCTCCACCCAGAGGGCCATGAGTGTGGATGCAGCAGAACTTGTTCAGGAGATATCCATGTGCTTCCCAGGCACGAGGGCAGCTGGATGAAGGTGGCTGAGTGACACAGTGATCAGCACCTCTGGGTGACAGGGACTGAGTGGCAGTGGGGGCATCACCTGCCACTCCAG
Source organism: Thryothorus ludovicianus (assembly GCA_013397245.1). Taxonomy (NCBI): domain Eukaryota; kingdom Metazoa; phylum Chordata; class Aves; order Passeriformes; family Certhiidae; genus Thryothorus; species Thryothorus ludovicianus. The sequence goes on from VZTB01004762.1 coordinate 266,395, forward strand.
CCACCAACCTGCTCTCCAAATACCACCAGCTCAGCCCATTTAACCCCAGGCAGCAGGTGATTTCCACTCATCTTTAAAGGTGACAAGTACCACTCCTTCAGCATCTACCACAGGCAGACTAAATTCAAACCCAAGCAAAACCAGGCAGAAATGAATGTTATTTTATAATGGTGAAGCTAAGAGAAAACCTGACTCAGCTTGCTGGCCTACACAGATGGGCAAGGAAGGAGAAGCAGAGGAAGGGAAGGAAGATAAGGATGTCCCCAAGAACAGGGCAAATTATTTAATTGTCTTTCTGAGTTCCTTTTATTATTTGTTTTCACTTCTCTCTTTCTTTCCAGCAGTTCTCATATCCTTTCTCCATATGCACTCTCCCTAACAAAGATGCCATTAGGAGGTGACAGGAAATCCAGGTTTTGTGACTCTAGCTCCTGTTAAAGTTATAAACAAATAGTATATTCATTAATCCCATGTATATCATTAGTAATTTTATAATCCTGTTTCTGTAGGCCTGGTCATGGTGCTACACTTCCTTGTTACACACTTCTCAGATAAAGAAACCATACCCAGTCCCTTCCTGACAACCAAGATCCAGGCCATGTAAAGGCTTCCTGAATTCACTGGAAAATCACTTTCACTGTACCTCAGTTTCCCTGCTTTGTAATTCTTGTGCCCTTGCGGAGACCAACTGAAGACTTTGGTGTTAAATGATCACTCTGGTCTCTTTGAAAACAGAAAGTGATGCCCCTAGCCTATTAACAGGGATGTCACAGAGGTGTTGGAAAGTCAGATTGTTAATCTTGCCAGAGATCTAGTTCCTTCTTTCTGCAAAATAAGGAAACTATGACTCACTGTGTCCACAGGGTGTACGGAAAATAAAACTAAAACTGTGGTAGGCATAAGTGACCTGCAGATGAGAGTGATTGGAAACACTCACTAAAATGGATCAGGGAGTGAGAGGAGCTTGGGTGAAGGGAATATCAGGAGTCTCCAGAGTGACAGACTGCTGCACAAGTGAGAAGAACAGCAGTGCAGAGACAGCAATAAGAGGAATTTTGGAGCAAAAGCAAGGATCCCTTTCCATTTTGCACAGGCCAGAAACAGCAAGTTTGTTTACACCACACTTGAAAAGATGTCACAAGGGCCCAAAAGGAGTAAAGGACTAAAGTTGCCACAGAGAACAGTGAGACACTGAGACCAAACCCAGCCCAGGAGCGCCCAGTCACACCAGCCTGTGTCCAAAACCTCTTTCCTGATGAAAGAGCCAGACTGAATCCCTGAAGACAATGAAGCCAGATTACAAGAACAGGGCAAATGCTTACTTGAATAATTAAATATTGCTTAAAACACCCCAACCCGTTTTGAGATAAATACACGAGGCATAATGAATTAGGAAATGCAGCACAGGGGAGAGAAAGAAAGAAACATAAATCTGCCTGTAGCAGCTCAGGTCCAATTCACCAGCGCTATGTAATGCCAGGAAAATACCATGTGTGTGCAGGCCTCTTTCAGAATCCGGGGCCATAACCCTCCAGGCAGGGCACAAATAAATAAAATATTCCTGGGCCCAACTCAAGTACTTGAGCTAGATGCCCTCCTTGTTATGTGAGTCCATAAAATAATTCATATTTTTCAGTGGAAGCAGCATTGAATCTGACCAGTCGAGTTTAGAGAGATATTTATTTCTCCAGAGAAATTAGCAAAATGCAAGTTTTAGTCCTGATACCAGCACATACATACTCCTGCTTGCTGCATCAATAGAGATCAATCCTTGTCTCAGTGACCTACAGCTTTGCAAAGTGACTGACAGTGGGTAATTACTGAGCTGATCATTTGCCATTTCACAGGGACAAGATTATTAAAGGGTTTTGAAAATTATATAAAAATATATGGAAGAGCAAGAATGGTATATTCACAGAAAAAGGAAGAAATTAAATAACATGGGCCCCATGAAAAACAAAATATGAATGGAGGATGAGGGAAAGGAGCATGTCTGGTTTCACCACACTCTTGGTCTTACAGAATTATAGCAGGGACAAGTTTGGCTCTTTATGTTAGAGGGAAATAATAGTATTAAAATGGTGGAGGAGTATATTTTGACTAGTGCAAAAAGCAAAATTGGAAACATAGGTGGGAAGCTTCTGGATTATAACCATTATTACACAGAAAAGAGGTTTTGTTTCATGTAGCACATTTCACATTTGGGTTAAATCCTGCATCAGATATTCACAAGCAATATCTGAAAAAATTTGGTCTAAAATCACTTCCCAGGAAGGATAAAACACATTCCAATAATTGGCTTAAAATTGATTTAATATTGACCAGGACATCAAGAACTTTAAAGAATACCTTCCAAACCATTACACTCTTCCCTTTTCTCTTCTGTGGCTGGAAGATAACTGTCTAAGGAGTAATAGATAATCTTTATCAATCCTATTGGTCATAATTATTCACAATTATAACTAATTATAATTATTCATAATTGAAATATGATTATTTGTAATATTGAGGGACAGCACAAAACCAAGAAGAGAATGAAATTATTGCGAGGCAGGTGGTTTTCAAGAAAAAAAAAACCAAAAAAACAACCAAACCAACCAAGCCCTGAGCAGAGACTCACAGGAAATCCCAAAAGTTTTAAGATACCAGCAAATTCTGACATTTGAGATGGTAGAAGCCTGATGCAGCGTGGGTTCCAAATCTCACCACACCACAAGAGATCTGACTAAAATAATTGCACCACATCTCAGGTTTCCAGTACTAATATATTCAGCACCAGGTCAAGTGTCCCTACACTGCCCTGAGGGCTCATGCTGGAGACAAGGAGAAAAATGCATTCACAGTCAATGAGTGTGTTCCCAGTGCCAGGCACGGGAATAGAAAATATTCCCTCACTCCATCACTGAAGTGGATGGCACAGTCTTCTCCTGTCACTTATGCAACCCCTCCAAAATATTTACAGCCTAAGATGTTCAGTTAGGACTGTCAAAAGCCCATCTTTGGCTGTGTTTGTTCTGACAGAAAATGCCAAACCAGTGACAGAGGCTGCTTTTAAGGCTTTCACCCTGAGAACTAAAGCATAAACCCAACTAAGTAAAAAGGACATGGAAGGACAGCAACTATCTGCAGGGCTGATGGAAAAGCAAAATGGATGCAAGCAACAGAGAGCAAGCATACCTCAAAGAAATGAGAGGTTAAGTCCACAATTTGCCTGAGGGAGGCATGGACTGCTGAGCAATGAATACACTTGAATTAAAAATTGAGAAATGAAATGAAAAAGCAATCAAGGGTAAGAATGAAGCACAGTGGAAGTAAGAAAATACAAAGCTTTGAACAGTGATTATGCCTGAACCAAATCCAGCAAGTCTAAGAAAGATCAGGAGACTCCAGCTGGGTCAAAAATAAAAGACCAAGTTACCAGGTCATCAACACTGGCCACAGAGGTCAGTGGTGAAGGGTTTAATCCATCACAGCTGGAGCTGTGTGGAATATGGGTGGAGCACAACCCAAAGTGGGCACACAGGACTCTGGGTTTGGCTTTTCACAAGTGGAGGCAAGACTGAACTTTTTACCTGCCCACACACATAGAGGCCAAGCAGGTAATTCTTTTTGAAACATCATAAAACACGCTGATGGCATTTCTTCTCTAAAAGAAATGTCACAGCAGTTAAATCACATTGGATGAAAAGGTGTTGAATGCTGGGCATTGGCAAAGCTCAACCATTATTTTGTTGTACTGAGGCAACGGATCTGTGTAAAATGAGGATTTAACACAGATATGCAGCCAAATATACAAGAAGAATTGTTTGCACGGACAGAAGCAGGCCTAGATATTCACACAACAAAGTTAGACTGAAGGAAGCTGCTACCAGGTACCACATGAATTAGAAATCAGGATTTCATTGTCTCTGTCTTAATCAATAAGGACAATGGCCAATTTTTGGCTGGTAAGCAGGACACCTATAATTCACTGCTCCAGGGCAAAAAGCTACTGGAGAGCTCCTACAGCCCAACACGATTAGAACCAACCATAGGGTGGGCTCGTGGACGCTGGCCTGGGAGCTGCTGGGTGGCCACAGCCACGACAAAAGGGGCAAGTGTCTGAAGACCACTCTGTAGTGACACATCCCTCAAAAGCTGAGGTCAGGAAGGACCATGGTGTAACACATCAGGGAGTGACACTCTTGGGATTATGCAATTTATACATGTAAAACACTGAAATAATGGGTGCTTATTACCTTAATTTACCTTAATTGTCATCTGAAGAGTGGAGAAGGACTGGCAATTCACAGACCAGACCAGCAGGAGGTTTTGCCATCTGAACAGCAGAGGTGAAACAAAACAATGCTAGGAATACAACATGGAGGGAGCAGGATGTATAAACCCTGCTGGGTTTCTCCATCAGGACCATGGGGGACACTGCCAGGGAGCACAAGAGAAGAAATAAAATTTCCTCACACTCCAGTACTAAAACTTCAACCATTTGATGCTCTCCTTTAAAAGCAAATTAAAATTATGGTAAAAAATCCCCAAACCTTTAAGTAGAAGAAGGAAAAATTTTGGATTCAAGAGAATTGCCTGAAGCAACCAACAGCAGCAGTGAGAAAGGGAAATGGGAGGAGCAGTGGGATGGGGGGACTGCATCCAGCCTTTGGATGGAGGAGCATCAACATGTTGGAGCCAGTCCAGAGGAAGCCACCAGGATGATCAGGGATGGAGCAGCTCTGCTGTGAGGAAAGGTTGAGGGAATTGGGATTGCTCAGCCAGTAGAAGAGAAAGCTTTGGGGTGAGCTAATTGTGGCCTTTGAGCACATGAAGGGAGCCAACAAGGAAGATGGAGAGAGGCTGTTTACAAGGGCCTGGAGGGGCAGGGCAAGGGGCAATGGCCTCAAATTGGCAAAGGGTAAGTTTAGGGTAGATGCTAGGTGAAATTGTTCCCTGTGAGAGTGGTGGCACAGGTTACCCAGAGCAGCTGGGCTGCCCCACCCTTGGAAGTGCCCGAGGCCAGACTGGATGGGGCTTGGAGCAGCCTGGGAGAGTGGAAGGTGTCCCTGCCCATGGCAGGAGGTGGGACTGGATGAGCTTTGAGGTCCTTCCAACCCAACCATTCAGTGATTCTGTGATCCCATGACTTTGAGGGCAGCTGAATTAATCTATCAGCTTCCTGTTGGTTCTTCCCCCTCCACCCCATTGCCAACAGGGATGCCTACATGCCATGAAATGGTCTTGGGAATTTCCTGTAGCAGCAACAGCATGGCTGGAGTCTCAGCTTCTCCTGCTGTGCTCAGCTAGATCTGGCTGCTTTAAGGTGATGGCCATATCCTGTAAACACACATTTTTTTGGTGTTCTATATTGTTTGAAAACTTTTCTTTGTTCTGAAGTTTTCAGCATCCCTCTCTGAAGAAAACCTCCCAAACCTAAGACCTGCCCAGCGTCTTGTCAGGGATTCATCCAGATGACTCACAGCATACATGTAATTTCTGTGGGGTAGTAATTCCCTCTGGTTAGAACTGGAAGCACAGAGTTGTGTGACCAGGGAGAGATGACTCACTAGATGACCTTCAGATTACGCCTCTTGGGGAAGATATTTAAATGGAAGGAGAGTTTTAACACAGGAATAGATGTTCTCAGGTTATGGCTAGCGCTTTCACAGGGTGTTATGAGCTGGCCAGAGGACCGTGAGCCAGAGATGGGGCAGGAACTCTCAGCTGACCTGAGCTGGCTGTAGACAGGACAAAAAACCCAGTTTAGGACAAAATACAACTTGGGCAACATGTAGCCTCCACGACCCCGTTTCAATTCCTGCTGTCTCTGCTGTAAGAATGACATGATTTTAGGGTACAGACTAAATAATCTCTCAAACGTGTAGTTCAGGTTTATTTTCTCTGGGTTTATTCCTTTAGTCCATGCAGTGCAGAAAGCGATCACAAATAATCTTAAATTGTAAGGAAAGAAGTAAGGATGCTAGGAATTGCAACTGTTTGAATAGAAGCTGCCTAAGACATTAAAATTTACCTGAAGTAATGAGATTCTGGTATTAGTAAGAGTGCATATATACATAAGAGTGATGTTTTATTCTCATTTAGAAGATACAAAGCTTTCAAATAAAAAGCAGGCTGCTTGCATGGGAAAGTTTGCTGACTCTTTCTGTGAATCTTTGACATCACTTCTTTACCTTCCAGCAGGCCCTGGGGTAATATTTGTTTAGAATCTTTGATAGTTTTTGTTCTCCTCACTCAGCTGGAAAAAATGAGTTTTAAAGGTGCAGATTCTCTTCTCTAGCTGACACTCTCCCTGTGCAGAATTCAGTCTGTTTAAACACACAGAATTTAGTGAATTTCCTGCCAACAGAATATTGGTATGTAGCAAAGTATTGCTCTGATATTTTCCCCTTGCCAAAGGGAAGGACTGTCCTATTGATCTCTCCCATGCTACAGGTTGGGAAAATGAAGATAGATTTCAACATTTTTTTACTGTAGTGGCAGTTTCCTGATGTAATCCAGGATTATTCCCTGCTGGCCAAACAAGAACTGACAAAAAAAGGCCAGCCCTCAGCTGAGCATCTGATTCAAAAGAAAATTCAGCTGAAAGTCGAGCATTGGAAAGATGAGTCAATACAAAAGCAAGAGGCAGCTCTGGATTTAAGCAGAAGTCCACAGTATTTAACCTACTTTACCAGATCAATGCAGTGGATTTTTAATCATCACATTAATCCTAAAATAAAAATAATTACCCCAGAGATAAGTATTAAAGTCCCTTAATTATATCTCATTTCATCATCCTTTTTGCTGGGGATCAGAAGCTACAGAGACCAGAGCATCCCCATGTCATTTCTCCAGCTTGCAGTTTGATTCTCCTGTTAGAACCTCAGCTGCAACTACAGGGATGAGGCACTGGCCTGGGTGAGAGCACCCACATCCATCCCACCTGGGAGAGAACTGAGAAAGGGCAAAAAAAAAAAGGTGGATAGGATTCTGCTTTCCAATGACACTGTATAAAACTGAAAAGGAAGGAGTGGAGACTGTTACACGATGGGTGAAAAATATGTGAATGCCTGGAAATTTAATCTCTGCACTGTCCCCTTCTTCCAGCAATGCCAGGAGCCCATTAATGTCCCACGAGGGGAAAGAGAGAACTTTGACCAGAGGCTGGGCCCCTTGTCGAATTTCACTGAGCAGTGTTTATTTCCTGGAGAATCCTTTCCTGTCCACAGTTCTGCCATCCCCAGAGATGCTCTGTGAACATAGCCATGGGCAAATGCAGGACTCTGAGCCTCCTTGGCCCCCTCCATGGATAGCCCCAGGTGGGATTTCACAGCCATCAAACCAGCCTATTTCCTGCTTGTAAGCGCAAGTGGCATGGCACAGCTTACAGCCATGCAGCAAACTTTTCCATCTTTCTCCCAGAAAAAAGTATCTTTCTCCACTCTGCTCTCTGGGACCAGTCCTGAGACTGTGCTGTCACCTGCACTGTGCCCGAGCTGCTTGTTTTAGGTCACACTTCCCTGCCTTGCTGGCCTTTACCCATTTCCACCACCCTCTTGCAGAGAAAAGAGCTACCCCGGTGTTATATTTAGACTTAAAAGCACTGTACATTTACTGAAATAGTACTTTAGGGCAATTTTCAGGTTTCTCCAAGCACACAGGAGAATTTCCTCCTGCTGGCTTGGGAAGAGGCCGTGGGGCCCGCTGCTGCTGCTGCAGGTGTTGGGATGCAGGCACAGGCATCCCAAACAAGCAGCACACGGAATCCGAGTGGATTGGAACGGCTGCGGGTTCCAGGCAGCGTCCCCAAGCTCCAGCTTGGCAAGTGGCACCAGGGCTATAAATATCTCACTTCCCCTCTCCAAAGCCACCAGGTACAAGTTAGAACACGTCCAAGGAGCCTCACAGCCGGAATCAGCTTCTAGCAGGGGGCTTAACACCGGAGATTTGTGAAATGCAAGAGTAATTAAAGGGTACAGCTGCCCTTGCACAGAGCTCACTGGCAATCAGACTGCCCTTGAATGCTCACCAGAAGGTGCTGCAGGGTTTTAAGAGTGAGGGAGGGAAAGGAAAGCTGGAAAAAAAAAAAAAAAGTACCTTCGTAATAATATTGTGGTAACAATGCAGGCCGCTGCTTAAATCACCTTTCTGCCACCAAAAACTTACTGCCACATCCTGCATTTTTATTTCCACGGAAGATGGGAACAGCCAATTCCCAGCAAAAAGGAAAAAAGGAGCTGAGGTGCTTTCTTATTTTCTTGTACTGAGTTAGGGGAATCCTCTACAAGACTATTTTCACGTGATGAATTTAAAAAGAAAAAAAAGGAAAAAAAGAAAAAAATCATTGCAGGATGGAATAATAAAAAAAAACAAACAATGTTTTCCAGTGCAAGTGACAAAATATGTGCTCATCTCCCCACTTTTGATGACTCTTTGATGGAAGAGGGCTCAGATCCAGACTTTCTCCTTGCAGTCCTGGGAATTGGACATCACTGACCTTTTTTCATTCCCTGATGATGGCAGGAGAGGTTCCCAGGGCATGAGGCAGACCACGGAGATCACTCAGTGGAAAAGTTTTTGGCTACATCTTCTCATAATTTTATCCTTACTCTGCTATTTTTCATTTCAGTTTGTACTTTGGATTTGTTTTTCCTCTCTCTAATCCTGTTGCAGGCATTTTGACTAGGAAAATCAAGGATTGGTAAGGTTGCCAGGCCTCCAGGACAAATGGGAAAAACTGAGAAAATAAGGCAAGATGAGACCTCGACCTGGCCATAAAGTCATATTTTTAACACTGAGGAAGCTTAATACTATCCCAATCTACCTACCAGGTTCCTGAAATCCATCCCCCCCTAAATATGGAGGTTTTATACCTCCATAGGTAACTATTTTCTTTAAAAGTTCCCCATCATGGTTAAATCCAAATCTTTCCTGCTACAACATTTTATCTCTTTGTGAGTGTTCAGAGATGTGTATTTATTGCTTTCTTCTAAGTTTTAATTTGTGTATTTCAAGTCTGTTATCCTTCCTCCCCTCAATTTTCCCTAAGCCAAAAAAAAAAAAAAAAAATGTTTTCCACACTTCTGCTCATTCTTGATTCTTCCAGCTGAGGAAGTCACATGTTTCTGGAGCTGAGGTACCCAAAAATCCAAGTCCCCCAGACAAGGCCTTGTGCTACACAAGCACACAAATTGCTCAGTGGATAAACAACACCCCTGTCTAAACATATTAATATCATGCTTGCTTTTCCTTCACAGAGAGAAACTTTTTGCTGATTTGCCAGCATTTTGCTTTCTCTTGGCACAAGGCAAACAACTATATGAGTTGCAAGCAAGGCAAGAACCAAACCATTGATCTCTCCTGGCAGAATGCAGCTTAATTCCAGTAAAAAATTCCACAGCAGCTGCCTACACAACTGAAACACTTACCTCAAAGCATGTAAGGGAAACATTCATCTTCATAAAATCATGCAAGCTGTAACTTCTCAAACTAGGTTTAAGTAAAATAAACTCTGCATGGGTCAAGGTTAAACATTTATAGAGCCCCATCGGTGTTTGCTGTGAAAAGAGCATTTTCAGATCAAAGACTGATGTGCTCTACAGCGAAGCAGTCTCAGCAGAAATTCGTAAGAACACAGCAGTGTAAAAATAAAGTGCTCTCTCTGTTATCTGTAACACTAATATTGATTTTAGGAACTGCATCTGCATGTTTGTTTCTAAAGACATTGAAGTTTCAGCAAAGAACACTGTAACTCAATTCAATTCAGCCTGAACTTACACAGAGTGGGAAGCCTTGTAGGCAGGGTCTGATGAGGGGCAAACACTCAGGTGGCACGAGTCTCCTTAAGTTGAATACAAACCTATATTTTTGCCACAGCTGAGGACTAAAACATAATCCAAGAAACTCACAAAACATTATATTCTGCCTAACCTTCTCCTGCATTCATAATCTAACAGACATGACAGATGCTGGATGCACCTTCCCAGGCTGACAAGACATTATTAACATCAGCAAAACAATTAGAAGTGAACAGCTATAATGGTTTGCCTGGATCTCCATCTCCCCTCAGCCTGATCAGACAACTTTTTCTATTCCCTCTGATCCCCCCTTACCTCTTGAGATAGTTTCTCCCGTAGAGGATCTGCTGCAGCAAGGTGACCACGGCAAAGGCGCAGATGAAGATGAAGAACAAAGTTCTGTTTCCCAGCAAATCCCGGCTTGACGAAGGGTCTGTGTATCCCATCCTTCTTAAAAGCCACTGAAGCTTCACTGGGTAAAATTCAGTTCATCACCACCTTCATGCCCTTTGTGCTGGGGGGTGGAGGGGAGTGCCTGCTGGCTTTTCTGTGAGCAATCCAAGGACAAGGTATCCCATTGTTTGGCCCTGCTGCCCCTTCCTTGCCCCTTCTGGATGTTAGCTCCAGGACTGTGCGCAATGGCTTGCTTCCATGGTAAAGTTTCCAGGAGATTCAGACGTGGGTAACATCTAAAATCATCTCTCAGAGCTCTCTCAGCGCACGCAGCCTGTGCTGTGTGAGAGGCATTCTGTTCCCTCTAAGCCTCTCTTGAAAACCCGCTGCTAGCAATTATCTACTTCAATCCCATTTTCATATTCCAGATGGGGGAAGCTGCACACAAACCAGAAAACTGCAGCCAATGGCAAACACGGGGCTCCGGCAACCTGCGTTGAAAGCTCATAGTCGTCAGCTCTTCTCTGCTTCTGCTCAGTGATTCCGACCAAATGTGCTCGCAAGGAGACGTGACTGGGGCGTGCTATTATTGAACAAGCATGCAACAATCATGAGGATTTCATTCAGAACCCTGCAGAAAAAGGAAAAAAAAAAAANACAACAGCAGCAGCAGCAGTCTGGTCGGGCTAGAAGGAAAGCTGCATTCTGTGTAGCAGCGCGCTGTCCGTGCCGTGGCTCCCGTGCTGTGGCATTTGCACGCAGAATGCAGAGCCTTCAGTCACACACTGCTCACTATTTGGGCTCCTCTGTTTCCCCTATTCCTCCAGAGTAAGCATAAGCAAGGTCACTGTGCATCCCTTCAAGGACAGAGCTCTCAGTGCCTGCATGCTGATTTATTGGAGGCTCTGAGTAGCCTCACAGCCGCAGAGAGGGAGCCTGCCTCTCAGTGCAGGCTCTAAGAACCATTCATTTAAAGAGACAAATATTCTGATTGTTCCTGCACTACACACAGTTCTCTTTTGAAAGGGCAGAGCAACAAGACCCTGTCCACAGCCATCGTAACTCCTCTAAAAATCCCCCATCTTTAGGAGAGGCTCAATTCAGGTCACGGGGAGTTTTGTTGCTCATTTCACGGCAAGCAAAATCTGCCCCAACCCTAAAACAAGTTCCAATGAAAGCTTTATCCGTGAATGAAACATCCAGACTAGGAGGTTGTTTTGCCCCAGTAACAGATGGGAAAGGATTTTGACGACAAAATGAGGGGGAAAAAAAATCCTTTGTCTGAGAGAATAGGAAGATTTCTGTGTGAATAGATTTTCCAACAGTTAAATCAGTGTATGCAAATTGCTCCAGTGTGCCAGCAGCCCAGCTGTGTGGAGCAGCAAACAGGGAGTGTTCATGGACTTTGTTTCAACTATAACTGGTGCTCCATGTGAAAAAGGGCTAAAGGAAACTGTGCAACCCTTTCAACACAGTCCTTGAACACAGAGTTAGTCCTCAGTATGACCTACAGCAATTTAGGCAGGACAGACAATGGCTAAACCAGGCTTTGCCTTACCTAATTTTAAGCAACAGAAGCCACACAAGTGTTTAAGGTACAAAGCTGGTCACCCTGAACTCCTGCAGGCTGGAGAGCAGCACTTTGGACACAATTGACTTTGCAGAGAAGGTGCAGGGAGCCAGCCCCTGATATGTCCTGCCTCAGTGCCTCCCACAGCCCCCACACCTCTATTCTGAACCCTGCTAAATGTTTCCATTATCACCTTGCATATAAATAGATTGGGGACCCCGGGCCAGATCAAAGATTATCCAGGGAAAAGTAGAGGCAGAGGGCAAGGGCATACTGATACTTCCTTGGAAACCCTCTTCTAACATTTTGTCATTCAGGGTCTTCCAGAACCAAGGAAAGAAAACCAATATTTAGGTCAGAAAAATATCTCAGTGGGATGCACTGTACTGGGAAAAATACACATATCAGGGGACTGCAACTTAAGCAGTAAAAGTAGTTTGATTCCCTATTGCCAAAGCCATTAGCTCTGGGGCCAAATATATTTCTTTAAGAGATCCATTCATGTGAGCTCACATCATACAAATCTGTCTCCATATAGGAGCTGTACCATTTTCATGGATCTAACCCTAAATCCTCTCAGGAAAATGGAAAGCTGTATGGGTATCAAAATTCCCAGGGTGAGACCCCAAAAGATGCAACACAAGCAGATTTGTATGCTGGAGATTAATCAAGACAAATAAAATCAGACACGAAGGAGAATTTACTTAATGATTTGAACTGTTTGATTTCTACTGATAGCTTTGAAAACTTGAAGAAATTTGCCTCAGTTGCTCTGGGACTCATTTAACAATAACAGCAAAATTTCAGAGAGTAGAATTTGGCTTCCTATGATTTTGTGTAGGTGTGACACTGATTTTGCAGATTCTTATATCACCTAGCTTTTGGTGAAAACACTTTCAGCTTTTCTCATTTTACTGCTCTCCATTCAAAGGGATTTTTTTTCTTGAGATCTGTGCAGTAATGGACCAAATTCCTGAACCTAGCAGAAGCTCTTTCTCTTGGAGTGATGGTGAGCCTGAGCTGCAGCAAACAGACCATGTATTCCATCAGTCTTTGATTTTTTGTGTCCTCTTATCATTCTCTGCTATATCAGGGCTGGCCAGAAGACACAGATCTGAGAGACCTATATGATCAGGAGAGCGGCAGACCCAAATTACAAAGGTATCTACAAAAAATAAGAAAGGTTCTCTGTGCCAGAGCTTGCACAGGCATCATTCCTGATGTCACATGCAAAAGAAATCTGTTTGCTACCCCCAGCCCAGTATAACAATACTGCAGACCTGGAAGGAGACCAGCTCCATGCAAGCATAGAGAAATAGGATGTCTATTGACAAATTTTCACAGGATGCTTCAAGTTGCCTGGAACATTTATTGTGAGTGAAACCCTCTTAGAGTGCAGCAGCAGGGCTGAATGAGCAGTGTCAGCAATCATTCCTGGGGCCCTTTGAGGGTCTGACTTGTAACTACTGGCCCCTTTGAAAGCACCAGGCCTATACAGAGGAAAAAAATATTCTTTTAAAATAATTTTACATCCTGCACTTAACAAGCAGCAGACAACAGATCCCCTCCAGAGTCTGAGAAGGATTGGAAAACCCCTCTAAGACCACTGAGCCCAACAACTCCCCCAACACTGAGAGGTCCACATTAACACATGTCCCCAAGTGCTGCATCCACCTGCTTTTATAACATTTCCAGCATGACAGACACAAGCTCAGAATGGGTATTCCTGCATCAGTTCTTGGAGCACAGACTTCAAAGTCTAAAGCAAATCTGGAAAAATGGATCTTAATATGAATCTGCCAGAAGCAGTCAGTCTTACACGTGTCTGGCCTTTATTTGTTGCATGTGAGCTGCTTGCTAAATATCACCAGAGATAATCTGTCACAAGAAACTCCTCCAGCCTGAGCAGCGAGACTCTGAGTGCTCTAACACAAACACAAACATGCTCATTACAGTGACACCCTCCAATGGGAGCACATCATTTGCTCTTGAGGCCCAATGAACCAGGTGTGAATTAATTTATTTTTTAAATAATAAGTTAGCATTAAGTCTCAAAGAAAAAGGAGCCAAGACCTTGGTACAGAAGCTCTAAGTAAGGAAAGATGAATTGGCAGGAGGACAAAATCTGGTAGGAGTCAGACTCTACTTCTCTTGTGGAGGGAATAAGTTCATATCTTTCTCTCTCTGTTGAAAGGACAATATCCAGCCCTTCCTGCTGAATTGCAGTTTATTATTTAATGCAAATTATTTAATGCAAATGAACTAGAAAAATTCATTTTTGATAGGCAGGTCAGATTGGGACTTTTTTCAGTATCTTTCACTGAATCTGTCATTTGAATCAGTGTTTACCTGATCATGCATTCTAATTTCAGCTGAGAGCAGGGTATTTGGTGTCTGGGACAGTAGATTTATCTCTTGGTTGTCCATATCACAGAACACATAACTGAACATGTTAAACTCACAGAATCTTACAGGTTCAGGGTAAAACAAGACGTGCTTCACATTTCCCTTCAGGAATTTTTCTCTTCCTGCCTGCTCAGCCTCTCTCATCTTCATGGCTGTTATTCAGACCAAAGAACTTCACAGCCAGCATTGCAGAATACTATGGGCTGTAAACAGTGTGAGTAGAACATTTTTTACACCTCATTTTCCCCCCTATATTAAAATTAAATCATGTCTATTTACAGCTTCTACAATGTTTGTGTAAACTGCTAGACCCCTGATTTTGCAGAGCTGGCACATAGGTATATGGCTGGAAGGTTCTGCTGAATATGAAACTCATAAACATATGCTTATCAATATTAATTCTTTTGCAGATATAAAACATGAATTTATTAGCATAATCGAGTGCTTAACACAATGTCTAGTTCCCCATCACTGCCACAAATCCATATGTCTTAAACTGAGAAAGTGAAGGAAGCTGAAAGGATTCAGCTAAGACATAAACATTTATTTTCTTCTGAGCTGAGTTCAGCCACGTGGAGATGACAGTGGCTAATTTGGCACCAGGCTCCTACCTGGGGAAACAGCTGAATCAGAGGACATGTCCTGAACATAACACATGGTCCCTACACTGGATATACATTATGCCATCCCTTTAATCATAACAATTTTCTTCCAATTATGGGTCACAAAGGGCCCTATATGGGGGAAAAAATGACCCACTGCATAAAATACTTCTTTTTTACCCTGCTGACATCATCTCTGTTGGAAAAGGAATGATGTCTTCCTCAAAGGAATAAGGTCTTCTGGCAGGAAGCTCTGCAGAGGCTGCCTTGGCTGCAGTGCTTTACATTTACTGTTGACAGTTCCTTATAGCAGAGCCTGCTAAAATGCATGGCAAAATGCAAAACTCAGTGCTGGCGACATCTCTGCTTTCCTAGTGACGTTTCCATATTCCTAGAAAACACAGGAAGTTAAATGTGATTGTTATGGTCCTGTTCAGGCTCACAGCCTTAGAAGCAACTGAGAACAGTAAAAGTCCAGACTCTCTCTAGAGAAAAAGGAGCAGGACCCAAATTCATTTACAGGAACCATCAGTAATAAACATTAGTTTGATTTTGGAGCACTGCATGGGAGCCCTGGGTTTAACAACAAATCATGATGGTGTTGGCAGAACCTCAGAGGGGTCAAAGGGTTTCCGTGGCCAGCAGTTGCTCTCAAAGAAGAAATGTGATCCTGCCTCTACTCCAAACACTTCATAATTCTCACCTACTTCACCAAAACCACCTTTAAAACCTCCAAGTGAAAGCCTGGAAAGTGCTGGAATAAGCAGCACTCACTTTAATGGATGTTGAAAGATTGACATTTCTTTTAGACAAAAATATTTCAATAGTAACATCACAATGAGCAAATATTTCTCATGATTAGAATAAGGATCACACATTATCTAATGCTGAAAACCACAATTAATAACTATTTCATCATTTCAACAAGACTTTTTTACATCAAAAGTGAAAATGTTGATCTCAGATATTTTTAAAAATACATAATATGGCATATAAAGTCAGATTAATTCACAGAGAGAGCATATCAGATTTTGGAATACATTTTGCTTTTTCAGCGAGTGGCATTAATCAGAATGGATGTAAATGTGAAAATTAAACTTTTCCTCTGAACTATCAGCTAATTAAATCCTTAAAATTTTTACACTGCTCTTACAATCAAGATGTAAAGGAGACCTATTACAGAAAATCATTCAGGAAAAGTTACAAGGGTAACTTTTTATCTCAGTTCTGCAGTGATTTCATATTCAAAGGAATGAAGTATATTCCTCTTGAATTAACCATCAGCTCGAGTTCCCATGAACTTTCAAGCAGCCCAGACATTCAGGTTTTGAGCCATTCCTCATTATGCCCTTCAGCAGCACTAATTACAATGCTGGCTACACACATTCCTAACCACTAGTCCAACTGTTCACCTGAGTTACTCTTCTAGCCAAAGCCAGTATGTATTCAGACACGTTATGATTTCTTAAATAATCCATGCTAGTCCATGCTTAGTTCAATGCATGACAAAAATTATTAATTAAAAAAATTCCATCTGGCTTCTGTGGTCTTCAAAAACCCCTGTTCTTCATGAAGCAAATTTTATTTTGCTCTTCTGGCACAATGGAAATGCCCCCTGGAACCTGGACAAGAAACTTATAAGACAGACACCTGTACCCTTAAAACACTGACCAGACACATCTTTCTGCCCATCCTAGGGCAGTTTGTATTCAGTTTTTAAGCCCTGCACAGTCTCTGGTCTGATCTGGAAATGGCCACAGAGGTGGCTATTAATAAAACTGGTGGCCTTTTCAAATTCCTTCCTTTGGGTCTGCTAACTGTCATGAATCCCTGAGTCGTGCTTTCCTGTGTTAGGGCAACAAATAAAGACCATTCCTGGAACAGTCAGACACTGCAGCCAGGCATCAGCTGAGTCAGCTCCTGCCATGGGCATTTGTAATTTACCCAGGCAAGAAGCAAAGGTGAGAGTGGGATTTATTAGCCTCTTTGGCAGACAGCAGGGATTGCAATTTGGAAGTGTTTGGTAGCATGGAAACGGCTCGGCTTGCAAACAAGTGCAAAACCAAGACAACAAAGGTCCATTTTGCTGCCAAACAAGTTTAGGAGTCTCAAGGGCAGCACCAGTCACCCAGATGGATAAGCTCCAACCACAGGCAGGGCCTGGATCACCCCTGACCTCTGCCAGCAGTTTGGACTTTTACAGCACTGCTGCAGGCAGCGCTGGCCTGGGCAGGGAGATGGAGGGCCACAACCAAAAACATATTTAAACATCTTCCTCCTCTCAGGATGTTGGGAGTTAAATGAAAATCCTTGTTTGGCTCTTGGCTGCAAGTGAATTCTCCAGGGCTATGATTCAAGCAAAGACATACTGTGAGATCTTAAACTCAGCCTGGGATAGTGGAAGGTGTCCCTGCTGATGGCAGTGGTTGGAACAAGATGGTCTTAAAGCCCTTTCCAACACAAACTGTGACTCTGTAATGACCCCTTTGACCTTAGCTGTATTCCAACTACTCCCAGTGCTGTATTCCACATATTTCTTTCTGTAACAGGACTGCCAGTACATCTATCAGTCAGAAAATTTTCCACTTTTACCCATAATTTTTGGTGGTGGTGCTGACCTCTTGCTGGAGACCCTGCAACACGTATTCATTTTACTAGCTGAGTACAGCCAGTTGGAGGTGTTTTTTTCTCTAAGTACCCAAAATGGGGAAGACAGAATGGCAGTTTATCCACAGCCAGTATTAACATCCAACACCATATGGCCTACAGGATCCAGTGCTCTGCAAGCAGAAATTAAGGAAATGCCTTTGACAGGGAGGAGACACCCCCAGAGGAGTGGGGATGAGGAGAGGGAAGCACAGTGTGGCATTCAGCCAGAATAGGGTTGGGTTTTTTTTTTTTTTCTTTTCAGAACGTTCTCATCAGCATCACCTTTATTTAAACATCACTTTCAATCAGCTTTTTTATTTTCTTCCAGGTGTATCCAGCAGCTCCTCCAGAGCTAAGAAATTTGTGCGTGGGTTTTCTTTCATGCACTGTGGGTAGGAAGGTATGTGGGAACTATAATTCAGTCACTCTAAATCACATGTTGCTGAAGCTTGAAAGAAAAATAATAATAAATGGTTCAGATTGTCAGGCTCAGTGCAATTCTCAATCAATTAAAGCTTATTTTAGTACCAGGGCAGTTTATTTTTATAATGTTCTCCTGGCATTTTGATGCTTTCATGTTACTGTGTAGCTAAAAGGTCTTGCTGGGAACAAATTACTCTTGGTAAAGCATTCGCTGAACTACAATTTCTGTTTCAATGATAATAAATATCAAATTATAATAAATAATATCCACAAGAGCAAACAGCAGCAAGAAAAGGGCTACTGGCAGTGAGAGAGAAAGGCTTTGAACCTGGGTAAAGGAGGAAGATAAACCAAGGGCTCAAGCACAGTAAAATAATGGTTGTTTGGGCTCAGAGTCTACAAAGTCTTCTTCAATGCGTACGACTTCCAAATGTAATTCTATGTATTGAGACATCAAACAGTGAAAATATTCCTCCACCAGCTTTCTGCTTCTTTTCATGAACTGTTAAAATTAAATACTGTGTCTACCTTTTAGATCTGCATTTTGTGTTGTTATCATGATTCCCCTTTCACAGATATGGATTGCCCAAATCAACCCATATCTGCCCAAATCAGAATTTCTCTTTTGCTGCACTTGAGAATTTGAACCACAGTGTCAGATTCACGCTGAAAGTTTCAGAGCTTCAAAAGTTGCTTAATTGATGAGGAGAGCTCTTCCCTGATGTGACAATAAAAACCATAACTAGTACTGTTTGTGGGTCCTTGCAGTGCATGGAAGCAGTTGGCAAGCAAGGACGATGCTCCAAGTTCACCTCTGTTGGAATCACAGACAAAATATTTGTTTAATAAGAGGGCAATAATAACAATAAGCTGTTAATATTTTTCTTTTTCCACTGTGACAAAGATATTACAAAAGGTTTATTCTAAACTCTTTCACACTGCCATTGTAAACTGGTTCATTTTTAGCTCTAAGCTTTACCGGGCAGGGGAATAAAAGCAAGGTGGGAAGGGGGTATGAAGAATGTCCTTTATCATCCCCTTTTAATTTACAGCTTTATAGCCTCCTAGTTACTCCTGTTTTTCCTCATTTGGAGCCACCCCTCGCAATACACTGCTCCAGGTAGAGGTTTTGTATTTTCCCTTCTCAACTGGAAAAATGGACCATATCAAACATAAAATAATAGGAAAATTAAATCCTTCTAGCACAGGAGGGAGCTGTGGCAAGGTCATCATCTTCCCTCTGGCAGCTCATGCTCAGATGCTGGCCCCTCACCTTGGATACCACTACAGGTTTGGCTTGGAAATCCAAGGAAGTTGCAGTTCAGATCTCTGCATCCAGCACCCTTCTGCTCTGGACAACGGAAGGGCAAACGTTTTCCCTCAGCACTTCTCCTTCCAGTTGATGAAGCAGAACCAGTGAGCACTGCAAAAAAGCAGTATTTTCACAACAAACAATGTGCTGTGACATATCACCTTAGCTAAGACAGTCCCCAGCTCCACAGGAATGCAACGCCTTGCTCTGGGCCACACACCTGGAAAATCCCTGCAAGCTCTGAACAGCCCTACACAGAGCTCCAGACTTGAGTTCACCAGCTGCTGCCTGCAACCAGCACATCACCTCCCCTAAAATACTCAGAGAAGCCATTAACTCTGCATTTCCTGCCCACTGCCTGTCCTTGCAATCTCCACTCTCCCATCACAGCACGTCTGTGCCCCAGGACTTAACATGTTCCTGATAACAACTTTATCTCCCCAGAAGATAGTGAAGAGTTACACAGCTACAAAAAGTTACAGTTCAATATCCATCCAAGGTGATTTCAAACTACAGCTCCAGATGTTTCATACCCTATTGGCTTTAACAGGTTATTAATATTAAATGTAAAAGCTTCAATTAAAGAATCATTAATGATTTTGCTACTTCTGCAGAACTATCCTGTCTTATTTTAATGTGAAACCTGAAACTTCCTCCCAGCAGGCCAAATAACCAAGTCCATCCTTACATTCATTGGACTGGGGACAGCTAATTTTGCTATCATTTGCTAATTAGTTGTAGGTTTGGGCTCAGCTCCATGTTTTACCAGGCTTCCTCCCTGACTTCAGGCAGAGCTGCACCACAGTGCTGAGATCTCCAGGCTGGCTTGGCAAGGCAAGATGGGACTTCTGTGATAACGTGGCTGCTTCCAGCACCTGAACTGTGACTTCTGCACACTGAGGGGGAGTCATCTGCCACTTAGTCAGCTCGCCCCACGCTCCACACACAGTGCAGGTGGGTGTCTTTGCCCTCCTCAGCACCTCTTCCCTCACTTCTGAGCCAGCAATCATAGCATTTCTTGGCCTTGCAGGTATACTGCAGAAGGACCAAGGACAACTTTCCCCTAACTGTGTAAAGCTAAAGAAAACAAACAACAAAAAAACCCTGCTGCCTTTTAACATATGATTTTGCCAATTTAAGATCATAAGATCTCACTCTGCAAGAGCAGGATCCACCTGACTGAGCACAGGATCCACTTCCCTATGCAATCCCATCCCAAACTCCTTGACATGCCTGTTGAAGATGGGAAAGTATCATGTACAGCTCTTGGAAACCAAGAAACCTTGGTGTTAACAGCACTGAACAGAGTCTGACTCCCACCAGCAATGAATGCTCCTGCTCTCACCAAAACCCTCCATGCACTTAGCTGGGATTTAGTCAACACATTCCATGGAGAATAAGAGCTCTTTTAATCCCAAAGTGCCCCAAAGATACGTCAAATGAGTCACATCCCAAAAACACCTTTCTCTTTCCTGAGTATAGCAGGAGCTTTGTATGATCATTTCAATAGGTGCAGGTGGGATGGCAAAGTGGGCCAAATGTGAAAACAGCAAAGAAACAAGTTGATGTCAGGTAAATAACATTAGGAAGTGAGCTATGATTGTTTCCCCCTTAATATTTAATCCAGTCAAAGTGCTAGTCCTAAATCCAGTGAAAATGTCACAGAAAATCACATTTCCTGCAACCACCTACCAATGAAGGAGGACAAAGCTACAGAATTTTACCCAGATTTTCACTTTTACCCTGGTTCTCTTGTTTCTCTCCCACAGCTACTGTAGGTGATCATCAGCAAATGAATAAAACATACTTCCATGTGAATGGAACAACATGTGCCAGCTTTGCTGCTGGCATTCTGTCCACATGACTAGCACTCCCCTTTGCTAACCCTTCCTCCCTTATGCTGTTAACCCTCCACTCACAGACAAAAGAAAAATAAAGCAAACCTTGGATACTGCTTCCTCCTCAGTGACATCAGAAAATGGTCTGGGATGAAGAGATAGAGGGAGTTATACTTTCATACAATGCAAGAGTATCAGATACCTTAAAAAAACAGGTCTCCTAGAACTGAAATATCTTTAAAATCAAGAAAAATTAAATAACTTGAAGCTATAAAAAGGAAATAATTTGAAATTATCAAAAGGAAATGGTCAGTTATATAGAATGTAGATTTTGGACCTCCCTGCCACAAGCCAAAGAGTTTGGTGAGCTTCAAAAACTGCTCTGATGATCCATGCAAAGCGTAAGATCATTGACAGCTTCACAGACTGCATAAGAATACTTCAAAATCACTGCATGAGCCACTCAAACTTCCCTCAGCTCAGCTATTCTGAATTCATCTGCCAAGAAGGTAGGACACAGGGACAGCTTGCATGACCTGAAGCATTTATTATTCAATATTATTCTGTATTTTCATATTCTTCAATAAGATGCCTGACCTCCAGGCTACCCCACAGGGATGGCAGGGAATGACGACAGGAATATAAAATAAAAAAACTACTAATGTTTGCATAATTTGGCCCCTGGATGAAATCTCAGAGTGAAATCAGAGGATCTAAAGATTATTAAGAGAGTCTGCCCTGTTTTTTAGGTTATATCTCACCCTTTGGCCATCTCACTTGGCTGCAGAATAAATGTCACCTGCTGTGGCAATAACAAATACAGTTTTCTGGGGCTAAAGTTCCTGGTACAGTGCTTTATTTGCCTTGAAAACTTCAGGAAAAGGAGCTAGAATGCCTGCAAAGGAAATCTTCAATTATTGCACCATTTGAAGGCTAGCAGAGAAACCCTCAAACAACAAGCAGCTAACAACTGGGTAAATGCCAGATTTTACTGAGTTGTGCCAGGGATGAATTTGGCCATGTATTTTTTTGTTTATGCATCCCCCATAAAGTTGAATCATTGGGCAAATTTTGCGTAATCAAGAGCCTAAGCCAATACACTTTTAAATCAATGGGAGGCAATCTTGATTTCCAAGGGAGAAATGGGAATCTAAATCACTTTTTTATCAACTCAGACTCACTTTTTTTTGTTCTCACAGCAAAATCCACTGCTCAAGTGGCTTTAACCTACCCCTGTTACCATCAGTAATAGAGATCCTTAATCCAGCAAATGGCCAAGCACCACCCACAAGCTTTTAAAGCCCTGGGGAAAGCTTAGAGCAACCCTGGGAAGCATCCAATACCATGCTGGACTGATATGTAGAATAGCTATTTCAAGCTCTTTTCCCTATTTGTTACCATCCTGGATAAAAAGGCATTAACTAATTATTTTAATTGCACTTTTTGTAGTATTTCTCATGGGACCTGGAGTGCAGCTGCCTCAGCTTTATCCCATTTGGCTGGGGGATGGGAAGCTGTTATAAAATGTGTTTTTCCAGAGTGAATGGGGCTTCCTGCTGCAGCTGCTTGTGTGGAGGTGGGGGACCTATTGGAACAGGTGTGTGGCACAGGAATACTCCCTGGATTGAAAATATCCAGTAGGCTCCAGCAGGAAAACTTCATCCAGCAAACCCAGACGAACTCTCCCCCCACCTTTTTGGTGGGGAGGAAAGCTCACAGTGGTTACTCTTAGAAGAACAAACATCTTCGTGGGACCTATGCCTTGAAAATCGTATTGATGAGCCTTTTTCAAGCAGAATTTTCTTAGTATCTAAGGGAAAAATGTTGCAACTATTTAACAGAGTCATGATCTTGCAGGCAATGAGTTATCTGCAACAAGATTCAGATATCTTATGGAAAATTATGCTGTTTGGAATGAAGCAAAGGAAAACACCCCCACAGAAACCTGATTAATCAAGTACAATTGGCAGCGAGCACAGAAGAGAGATTGTGCTCTTTAAGAGACATTTTTCAGTGCAGATGAGTTTCTGCTCACCTCCAAGTGACACTGTCTTGTTTTCTCTACTCCCATTTCTATTTCAGGCCTGGTGGGACCATTGGTACCTCAAACCCCACACTCACTTTGCTCTGGCTCCAGCCTTTCACAGACACTTGGTGAGAGATAAGAGAGGAAAGTAATTGTGATTCCCAACCAGGCTATCACTGCTAAAAATCTGGGTTTCCTCCTGAAAATCCTGCACATGCTAAAGACGAGTTACATCAGTATCAGAGACCCTGAGGTGGGTGTAAGACATTCCCAGGAGCTGGTCAGACTCTGTTTTGCAAAAGGCCCATGGTTTCATCCTCTTCTACACTTGCTACTGGGAACCTCTTTGCTCAGGGGCTATAGGGTGACGTTTCCCCCCAACACAATCAGAATGTGATAACCAGAAATGGACATCACTCCTTCTCCATGTGTGATGTTAGGGAGTTAACTTTCCTCCCCCTTTGTCATTTCAGTTCATTTTCTGAAAAGAGTAACAGATGTGCCCAGAGACCAGAAGAGGAGCTTTGGGAAATATTCCTGTTTTTTTCACTAAACAAATTCTGACAAGTCGAACATCCAAAGTACAGCAGCTCCCTTCCCCTCTCTGACCTTTGCCTCCCAGCTTGGGGAGGTTGTCAAAGGCCTCTCCGCCTTCCCTCACAATTTCTGAGTCTGCAGCCTGGTCTGTGCACTTGCTTTCAAGCTACCCCAGGGTGAAACAGCATCTCCTGACTCCGGAAGAGACTAAATTATATCATTATATTATATTTTAGGTGCAGATAGGGTTTTCTTTGATTCTTCTACATCTGCACAGTTGCTTAATGAAAGTGCACATCTGGTCCAACGGGCCCTAATTAAAAATAAAATAAAATTTAAAAAAAAAACACTTTCTCAAACAGTTCCAACTAGCTGTTCCAGACTACATTATTTTATGGAAAAGTTCATTGTGTACCAGGGCAGAATGGCTTTTTAATGAAGGAAACATGAAGCTGCATCACTACAAGCACTACAACCTGGCTGAAACTGGAATACCAACAGAAAAGTCAAACCTGTCCTGCTCTCAGCCACTTGTGTTTGTTGTTGCACTGCTCCTCATCTTGTACAGCATTAGTGTTTGCATGGGTTTTCCATGATTAATTGAGAGGTAATCCAGTTTAGAATGAACCCAGGAGGAAAAGAATTGTAAAAGTTAGTTTTCAAATGGATCAGCTCCCCAAAAAACAAACAGACCCAAAAACAGGAGAAGGGATGTTACACTGGAATTTGGAGATGAAGGAGTGTGAAGGCTGGAAGCTTTTGGCAATGGTGCTGCTTTCTGACAGCTGAAAATGCTCGGAAAGTGATGGCCTGAAGAGGTGACTTGTGGCATTCTCAAGCGAGCCCCACCAAAATCTTCGGACAGCACCACACCACATCTCCTTGTTTTTGCACACCACAGGCTGGTTCTCCAACAAAGTCAGTCCGATTCAAGCAGGCAGGAGGATAAAGGAGTGCCATACAAGTGTGCAGGACAGAAAGCCCCAGAGATGGAGGATTTTAAGCACAGGAGAGCTGCAGCCTCGCTGTGTCCCCTCGTGGCCTGCATTCCCCCGGGAGAGGCGGTGGGGAGGGACGTGCAGGGGCCGTGCTGGGCTGGATGTTGTGTAACAGAGCTGGATGTTGTGTAGCTGCTCGTGGGCAATTATGTACAAAGTCACAACAGTGATGCTAGAAAGCTCCAGGCATCTTCACCAGATTTTGCTGGCCATTAATCCAACAGAAGGCTGCTAATGGCATCTGATCGCTTTCTTTATGCTACTGCTATTTAAGGCCACTCTGAAGGGCACAAACTCTTCCCTATTATACAATGTGAGATTCAGGCAAAATTATAACCCTGGGTTTCAGAAGGATGAGTTCTCAAAATGACAATAAGCTAACGAGATGTGAACTTTATTTTTTAAGTCTTCAGCTGCGAACTGGAAAGGAATCAACTCTTGAAAAGCAAGGACCTCTGATCATAAATGAAATATCATCTAGATGGAGGGGATGAAAAATTCACCCATGACACTCCAAGACCAAAAACCTTTAGAACAACACAGTGATTATGAACCTTTCCCACTGCACAGGTCTATTGCTCTTGCAGCTCCTGCATGTCCACCCAGAATCCCCTGGGAAGTTCAGGGCATGCCAGAGTGCAGCAGAGGTTTTCAATATGGGTCAGAAAGAGATCTGCCAACACAGAAAAATGGGCAGCCAGAGGTGTCTGTCTCTTCATCCATGCAAAAAGAGAACCTGGAGTAGGTCCAGGGGTGGGTGACAGAGGTGATGGAGGGACTGGAGCATCTCTCAGGAGGGCAGGCTGAGGGAGCTGGGGCTGCTCATCCTGGAGAGGAGAGCAGACCTCAGCTCTGTGTGTCCCTGTGTGTCCTGGTGTGTCCCTGTGTGCAGGGAGGGGCAGAGCAGGGTCCAGACTCTGCTCCAGGGCCCAGCAGTGGAATCAGAGCCACGAGCAGGGACTGAGCCCAGCAATACCCCCCGCACGGGAGACACAACTTCTGCCCTGGGCATTGCCCAAGCTCTGAACAGAGAGGGTGTGAAGCCTCCCTCCCAAGGGATATCCCAGACCCTTCTGGACACAATCCTGTGCCCTATGCTGTGGGATCATCCTGCTGGAGCAGGGAGGTAGGACCAGATGTAGGACTCCCTCTGATGCCTTCCAAACTTATCCAGTCTGGGATTCTGGGGTCCTGTGAAAGAGAACCAGACACACCAGGTCCAGCTGAGCAGACTTTCAACACCCAGAACAAGTATCAAGATTATGAGGCTTTAACTCTATCTTTAGGGTGAAGAACCTTTAGTGTGGTTATGCAATGGACAATCCTAGCTATGTTATTATGATTTGTTCCCTTCCAGCAAAAATAAGACAGATAATTCCTTGTCTGAGTGGGAACGGGCTCACACAACAACCCAAAACCACTGACTGTGAGGATTGCCCAAGTGTTGGCCTCACATTAAGAGGCGATAGATCTTTCTCAGAGTCTGGAAACTCATCTATTATGAGCAAAAGCAGAGCCAAGCTATTGGCAGAGGCAAGGACTCTGCTTATCTTCACATTTAGGCAGCCCCTTCCAGCCTCAAGGAAAGAGTTCACCTCATGTAGGAAGGGTGAGCATCATTTTAGTTACCAAAGAAATATAGCTTCCCTGTACCTAAAGACAGTGATGTTAAAATTGTGCCATTCAGCAAGTGTCCCACTGCCTGCCTTCCTGCCTATCCCCAGGAGGGACTTAGCCAGAAGCCAAGCATTGTCCCTCCTGCTGTGCGTAAGGAAAACTCAGGGAGAAAAGCTGGAAGAGAGTAGAAGGGTACCTGGGAGTCAGAGGCACAACCACAAACCATTCAGACTAAAAAGTCCCTCATCCTATGGAACCATTCCAACACAGGACATGGCTAGAAATAATGACTCAGCTTTGTCTAAATCCCCTAAACACACACTGAAAACACATTCTAAAACACCTATGAAATGATTGGGTTTATACAGGCTAGTGGATATCTAGAGGGAAATCTAACCAGCATGTACAGCAAGTGAGTCAAATGCAGTTTTTCATTTGGCTTACAGTCAAAAGAAGATCAAATGATGTACCAAATCCTACCTTCACAAGTACACAGGACAGCAGTGTAGCTGAGAGCAGAATTTGATTGGAAAAAAAGGGAGTGAACTGGCCATTTCAATCCCTGCTGTGAGCATTCCTGATTAACGCCAGCTGATACTTTTAGAATAGTAGGTCTGAGGATTAAAGTATTATGTAGGCTGGAAACACTACGTCACATCTCTAAAATTACTTCTCTTTGTATCATTTAATACTCTGCATTCTCTTAGGTTCAATTCTTATGTCCTCATTCACTAATGAGAACCTCCACCTCAAATCCAGTTAGTATTTAGGGTTACTTCCTCACTCTCAGAGGCTTCTACAAGAGATTTTGCCTCCAATTCTGCTTCATCATATTTTTCCATTTGTATTCCTCAAATACTACCTTAATGGTTTCCTTGTGAACCAATGGAATATCCCATATATAGATTAAGAAGAACTACTGTTTTTGTTTTATTCTGATAGTTCTTAACAGAAAATAGTAATGCAATGTCCATTCACTCAAATATCTAAGCTCCAAATAATACATTAGACTATCAGACTACCTTCCAACAATAAAATAAAAATTGCATTTGGGAAAAAAAAAATTACTCAGATCCTAAAGTTCACAATCCCAACATCCTTTCTTCACCTGTTCACCCTCCAGAGTTCAGGCACCAGATTGCTTTACCTCTCACTTCTGTTTACTGCAAATAATAGGAAAAAAAATATTTTCCAGGTGTCACATTATACAGAAAGACTTGGAAAAAAAAGGCATATTATACTAAAACTGGCAAATAAAAATGTGATTAATAGTCTATCTTCATATCATTATTACATATACATCTAATTAAGGATATATTCTGTGCTTTTTCTGAACTGAAATTTATAAAAAATTAAGTCGAGTTTGAAATGTGCCCTGGGCCTGTTCAGAACATGACTGTGGTGCATAAAAGCCAGAATTCTTCTGATAGAACAGCTCTCTTGGTGATAGATCTGTCGAAAAGCTGTTCAGAAGACACATGCTATAAACAGCAGAGGGGAACAGGCATCTCTGGAAAAGTTTCACGGCTTTTAAAGGCAGCTAGTCAGGAAAATCAGCCCTCAGGTGAGCTCCTCTCTCCCTGCTCACTATAGAAAGTGCTTAAATGATCAGTTTAGATTTGGACAACAGGTTGAGAGAGGGGATTGTGCCCCTGTGCTCAGGTAAGAGCCCACCTGCAGAGCTGCCCCAGCCCTGGCTCCAGCAGCACAAGGACGTGGAGCTGCTGCAGCCAGGGCAGAGGAGGCCATGGAGATGCTGCCAGGGCTGGAGCCCCTCTGCTCTGGAGCCAGCCTGGCACAGCTGGGGCTGCTCCCCTGCACAAGAGAAGGCTCCAGGCAGAGCTCAGAGCCCCTGGCAGGGCCTAAAAAAGATGGAGAGGAACATTTTACAAGGACAGATAATGACAGGACAAAATGAATGGTTTTAACCTAAAAGATGAATGATTTAGATGAGATGTTAGGAGGATATTCTATCTTAGTTTTCATCTCACTTAGATGATGTAAAGAAGCTGGAGCTCTCAGCTCATCACAGAATCCCAGAATGGTTTGGGTGGGAAGAGACCTTGAAGCTTGCCATGTGCAGGGACACCTCCCACTGTCCCAGGCTGCTCCCAGCCCCAATGTCCAGCCTGGCCCTGGACACTGCCAGGGATGCAGGGGCAGCCCCAGCTGCTCTGGGCACCCTGTGCCAGGGCCTGCCCACCCTCACAGACAGGAATTCCTTCCTAACATCCAATCTGAATCCATCCCTGCCACAAGTAGGGACAATTTATTGAAGGCAGGAGCTTCCGGTGGTCCTCTATTCCTACTCAGTGCCTTCTGGAGAAGGCACACCCTGAAACTGTGGCAGTTTGTTCAGAGCATTCTCCAGTGAAGGTCCCAGTATCTCCAAGAAAATTCCACAGTTCCTCCCAGCAGCCTCTTGTAATGTTGAATGAATGCTCCCACTTAATAAATTTGCCTTGAAATTCCACAAAAACCTCAGTAATTTGTTTCAGGATGGATTTTTTTTTCTTTCTATCTATGTAGTGATGCCAAAAATTAATCAACAGTGAAAAAAAATATAAAAAGTAGCTTGATTTGTGTGGCCCAGAAAATGTAGTGAGTGTTGCAGTCTAAGACTGTGAGCAATTTGCTTTCAGCCCTAAGTAAACGTTTTTTTTTTTTTTTTTGTCAGATAGTGAAAAGTGTTGCAGATGAGATTGTTTTACCAAACTTAAAATATCTCTCACTCTATTCCAGGCCTTGAGAGATATCAAAAGCTTAGGTGACAAGCAGTAATAGTAATGTCACTTGTGCTAAGACAAGTCTTTTTTGCAGATTACAACAATCCTGGGGTTTTTGGTGGCTTTAATTCAGGACACTTCTTAATTCAGGAGCATAGGACACCAGAAGCTGTGAATTATTCCAATATATAACATAGCAGTATTTTTTTATTTCATTGTTAAGAGTAAAATCTTCTTGCCAAACAGATCTACTGAGGTGTGAAGTGGACAAGCAACTGCCCTGCTTTGAATCTGCTCCTTGAAAATGATATTTTTCTCCTTAGCTGCCTAACTGGGAAGGACATCAGTTCCAGCTTCAGGTCTAGAAAGCAGCCCATGCTAAGAAAACTTCACCAACTGTTGCCGTATTTCCAAAATTTAGTTAATCATTGAACTTGAGGTTCTCAGTCCATATGTTACCTTTACATCAATAAGTGCAAGCATATACATCCACTAAAACTGTATGATACTTTTCAGAACAGAATGTTGCACGTTTGAAATGTCATAAATTACATTATTTAAGCAAGGGTGGACCATTGCCCCTTACTAGGCCACTGAAAAATATATCGGAATTGAAATATTAGAAGTAATAGAATTTTAGAATTAAATGTAAAATGAGTACTACTGAAAAATAAGAAAGCTCTTTGAAAGATAGCATTTGATGGTTTGGGAGCTACAAAATATTGACAGCTTGCCAGGATCACATGGAACATACAGTCCCTCCAACAAAGATGGTCACACATAATTTTTACTTGCAAAATCACTTGCAAGATATTGACAGGAGCAGCAGTAAAACAGAACTGATAACTGAGCACACAGTTCTCACATTGCCAGGAAAAACAGGCCAACAGCTATTTCCTTCTCAGATCTCAAGCTGGGATATATATAACTGAGTTCACAAACCAGAAATGCTCATCTGCCCAGTCTCAGAGGTTCAAAAAGTGGGATTTTTGCTGAAGCCACACAAGTAGCTAAGAACATCAAAAATATTATCAGCGATTAAACTTGTCACACCAGAATTTCAGACTTTAAAGGTCAAGGACATTAGTGTGAGATTTCACTTCAGAAGTTGTACTTCTCTTCCTGCTCTTGGAAAAGGGAGCAGGAAGCTCCTCAGTGGCTCCACATCTTTGCTGGTAAGGCTCAAAGGGATTTGGTGAGAACATTTGTGAGGCGGGGTTTTGTATTAATTGAAGTTAATTTTCCTAACAGAGACTGCATTGACAGTTATAATAAATAAATTTAAATATTTTGCAGCATGTCTTAATACCCAAATAGCAAGAATCACATTCTCAAGAGTTTTGTAAGGAAACTGCATCCTATTTCTTTGGGAAATAATTGGAAAGTTAGTAGATGAACACTAAGAACTGATGATGACAGGCAAATGCAATAAAAAGTAATTTTCTTGTTCTGTGACTCTGAATCCCATTAGAGCAATTCACCTGCCCTGCATCACCTCCTTTGGCTCACTCTTTCCCAGAAATGAACTATTGATTACACCTCTAGTCTATCATTTTCAGTGACCTAGCAAGCCTCCCACACACCAATTTAAAAAACAGTTTCCAAGTAAAAGCTGTTCTGAAAATGAGATAGACGTAAATTCATCAAACTCAACAAAAAAAAGGGGTTATTCTAATTCAATCCTGTAAAAATATGGTCTTTAGAAACTCTGCACAGTTAGACTTGAGCTATCTGGGAACTTTGCAACAGCTTGAGCTTGACCCCTTCTTCTCCCCAGGTGCCATCCAGAGTGTCCTACCAAGGGTCAGAGAATGAACAGTTGACTTATTTAATGTAATAGGCTGTTTGCCATTCCTCCAAGTTTATTTTTCCCATGCAAATCCTGGAGTTCTGAGGCTCCTGGGTGCACCTACCTCATTGCATTCATGTGGTCAGTGATAGATCTGTAGCTATCACACAACCTTTTCATCTTGGGCAACTTGGTATTTTCAAAGCAATTCCATGTCCCATGAGGGAAGATGTTATATAAATGCAAATACTGACTATTCCCACTTGACCACTTCTCCTGACAAGAAAACACCGCAGGTTTTCAATACTTTAAAAAAAATTTATGCCTGAAATACCAAGTGGAGTCCTAAAAATAAGTTAATATTAAACAAAACATCATAACAGCCAAGAATAAAATCACTCTGCAAAAGTAGAGATTTAGATTTGGAGGAAACTAAGACTGGTGGTCAAAAATCCCTGTGTTCCCTAAACAGCTTAATCCAAAATAGCTGCAGTCTTTCAAAATCATGATTGATACATATATTGCTATGCTATAGAAATTTTAGAATTTTTCTAGAGACAAGTTTAGGTGCTCCTGCTCATTGATCATAAACCAGGATTATTTGGGCTGCGTCTAAAATTTTCATCATTTTTGAGAAAAGATCGACTTGTTTGGTTACTGTTGATTTAAAATAATACAAATAATTAGTCCAACAAATCCTTCAATCTGATGTACCTGTGGGAAAGCCTTTTGAGAAGGGAGCCAGGTGCATAACCCTGCTGGCCAAACAGTGCTGAGCACAGGGACAGCGGGTGGCTGGGGAGTCATTTTGTTCTTCAAAACAAAGCTGTAATAGGCCGTGGGTGCTGTATCATCCCTCTGGAGTGCAATTAATTGCAATTACTGTAGTCTGTGTTTGTGGCTTCTGACTCCTGCAGGAATAGCTGAGTATTCTCTTTTTGCCCATGAAACAAGCTGCATTTTCTCTGCTGTGTTTTATCTGATCTGCCCCTCATCCATCTTGGGTTTGGGCTGGTTTAGGGGTTTTTTTTTGGAATCTTGGCTTTTATCTTTCTCTCTCTTGCACGATGCCTCTGCACCCTTGAAAACCTGGCGTGCAATTGGAGCGTGTAATGGCAGAGAGGTGCAGTGCTGCTATCAGCCTCCCCTGCACGTGATGGAAAGATTCATTACCCAATCTCCCAGCAAACTGGTGGAAAGTGGATAATAGATCCTAGATAAGGGATTTACTTGAAACCAGAGAACAATATCTTCAATCTCTTTCTCCAAGAACAGAGCCGGTGTCACATTCGCAGGCTCAAGACACAGGTTCCTTTTCCTCCCATTTCCACCCCACACGGGATCACCTGCCCTGCTGTCTGGTTTGATGGGGTCCTGCACGACCTGCAGCCTCAGCAAACACCCTGAAAACTCGTGCTTAAATTAACATTCCTTTGATTAATTTGGCAGCGTCTGCACGGTGCTCAAATCCTATTTAGGTAGCACAGGAGAAAACACCCCACAATCCCATAGAAGTCACGTTGAGGTAATTCAGCTCTGAGTCAGATTAAATAGGACTTAATTTGACTTCTGATTTGTTTACACTTCATCACACAGCCAGTCTCCATTATGATCCCTCTTTATTTCGTACTTCTACAATTTCACACCATTCTCTTAACATATGAAATTATTATTAGGATTGTTCAAGTACTCCAAGTTTTTTTGGCATCTCTGTTACCTGCAGGTGCTAGCAGCGCATCTAAAGGAAGCAATCTAAAGTCCATGTGAAGTTCTGCACATAATTGCAAGAGATCTTTATCTTTCAATTCCCCCTCTCATCATTTTACATGCATCTTACAGATGTGCCATACCCGCCTCTGAACTCCCACTTCCTGACATAACAAAAGTATTTTACTTTAAAGAGAAAAATTACCATTTGAAAAAACCTAATTCCTTTGTGTTTGGACTTGACTCACAGTTTTTAACCAAGCTTTCAGATTAATGCAGATCGCTGTGGAGCCGGGTTTCCTGTAAAGCTCTCGGAAATGGATCGGAAACGTGCTGAGCAGAGCACCCTCTGCAAGAAATCCAGCCAGACCGGGAGAGCAGCAGCAGCCTGGCGTTCCGCAATCAAATCGCCCCTTATTCTACTGTGATTGCTTATTTACCTTCCACACATGCTGCGGCTGCCCTCCTATTTTGCTGGGCTGCCCCTTTCTCTGCGTTTCTCCTCCACTGCCACTCACGGACTCCTGCTTCTCTCGCTCTTTGAGCCGCGGGCTGTCCCCCTCTTTCCCCCCCGGATCGTCAACCCAGATCCAGAATTCACCTCTGCATCACCGGCAGCTTCCACCAATGCTGCATTTCAATTTCCTCCTGATGTCAAGTTTCAGCCCAGCCCACTGCTCTTGCATCAGGAGCTGGAAAACCCTCCTATGCTCCAGACTTTGCAAGGGATGTTTGCAGCTTTATTCACTCTTTATTTGATGCCCCATTTCTTTGGCAGCTTTTCTCCCTTATGTGACAAGAAACAGCTGTTTGTGTTGAGGGAAGCCTCTTTCTTGAGCTAAATCCCTTGCCGTTCCTTGAAACAGATCTTTCAGTTACTCCAGTGGCACTGAAATCCCCTGGAGTTAATAAAACTTCTCAAAGGAGCATTTCTCCTATTAGACTTTATACCCGTAAGAAACATTTAGACCATTTATGGAGGGGTTTTTTTCTCTCAAAATAACATGATTCTAAATCTAAAATTTTAAATCCATGCATCTTTTTTAGGCATATGAGTGCTAAAAGGAAAGGAAAAAAAAAAAAAAAGAAAAAAAAAACATAACAAGGTTGGGGGAGGGGCTGGTGAAAGAAATTACCTGCATAAGTTTTAGATAAATGTTGAGTCTAATCAAACAATCCTGCAAACCAGCTCATGAGCAACTTGATTCAAACACTGACCTGTACAAGGTGTGTACAGTGGTGGCACAAAACAGGTTACATTTTTCAGAATCTGGGGTATTAGCTCAATATCTGATTGAGGCCAGGACTGACTGCTGCTGTTTGTTTAACACAGTGCACAAAGCAGCTTTCTGCTCCTGTGAAAAGGCCCCGGGTGTAGATCTCCAGTGAGACTGAGCACTCACAGCAGATTGCTGATGACTTCTGGAGAAATGTCCCTGCCTTATCACATTTTGCACTGCAAATCGCATCTGAAGTTCTAAAGCTGGATAAATGTGTGAGCTTGATTACGGACACTCATGCAGATAAGATTATGGAAGAGAAGTTACATTGCAGGACTGCACCCTTTCTTGTACAATTCCATGCCAAATCTCTGAAATTCTGTACCAGACTTTTGCAATTCTGTAATAATTTAGCAGTTTACTTGACTTGAAAAGCAGTTGGAGAATGCTGTCTCTAAGTTCTGAACAACTCACTCTGTTTAAATTAAGCCACCACTAAATCTAGCCTCTAACTCAGTGAAATTAACGGCTGTACCATATTCCAGCTTTTGGAACTCCCAAACCAGATATATTTGCAGGATACAATGAGATATATAGGAATAGGAGGAATAAAAATCTGTTTCCTCATAGAAAATGCAGTAAAAAGAAAGGGAGAACAAGGTTTTCACCCAGCCCTGAGGATCAAGGAGAAGTGGGAAGTTCAACCTGAGTATGTCAGGAGTGAGAACCCACAAAGAGTTTTATCTCAAGGAAACAAATCAGATCAAAAGGCATTGGTTTCAGAAATGCTGTAAATATACATGCACAGGCTACAGAAGAGATCTGAGCAGGGAAAAGATGAGGTCTTACTGCTTCCAAGGGACATTGTTATCAACACAACAGTGTCCACTGTCACCTTTAGAAAACCTTGCTGCCTTCTTTTGCTCTGGTGTGGAGCAGCACCCTGACCCCAGTGCAAAAACATTAAAACACAAAAGACAATAAACACAGCACATGGAGAGTGCGAACTGAGCACACACTTGCTGGGAAAACAAGATGACACTGCCACTTTGCTACTAATGTCACAAATGACATTCTCATAGATGCTGCCAGCTCTGCTCTGCTCAACATTTGAGAAATAAAAGAAAGCTTTCTGTCAAGGACACAGTGATGATGATGATGATGATGAAACCCAAATCCTTCAACCAGCATATAGAGGCACAACAGCAGCAGGGCAGATAAACAATCTGAGGGATGCTCCACGTGCTGACAAGGGGTGACACTCAAAAGTCACTGCCTGGAAATATAACTCAGATTGCAATTGATAAGAGAACCTGCAGTATATGTTTTACATTTCTGTTTGTCTTTGACTTTGAGTTTGCATTACTATGCATTTTCATCCTCTGGGGACAACAGGCATGAAGGAGATAAGGTAAAAGAAGAAAAGGAAGAAGAGAGATGGAGG
The DNA here is from genome assembly GCA_013397245.1 of Thryothorus ludovicianus. NCBI lineage: Eukaryota > Metazoa > Chordata > Aves > Passeriformes > Certhiidae > Thryothorus > Thryothorus ludovicianus. Next base: position 301,434 of record VZTB01004762.1, read on the forward strand.
CACAGCTAGTTTACAAGAGCATAATGAACAATCCAGTATTTTAGGCCTGTCACAACCATTGTACAACAACACTGCAAAGCTGGCAGATCACAGCCTTGCCCAAGCAGCCACAATTTCCTTTCAGCCCTGCTGCCAAACATACCTTGAGGCTTCTAAATGTTTGGGTACCACAGTGCAGACACCTAGTGTAGAAATACCGTACATGCAGGGGTCTTCATGAGAAGTTAATTTTGCTCCAAGGGATTTTCTGCAGACAGAAATCACAGGGGGCAATAGCCTAACAGGGTTTTTAAGAAGGACAGGACAATGGAAATACCCACAGTTATGACAGAGGTAGTAACTCTGGAGATAACAATGGGATGTTTTTAGAGAGATACAACCCCCTCCATCTTCAGAGCCAAAGCCAGTCATTAAACTGCTTATGATTACAGATGAACCTTCCTACATGAGTTTCTTACTTCAAAACTGCCACGTGCCCAAGATTTATGCCTTTTCCCTCAGAAGCCACAAGCAGCAGCTTTCCTCAGAAGCAGTACTGTGCACTGACCTGATACTGAGGTATGAGACTGGAACAAATACAACTACTGCTGCTTTTTCCCATAATCTCTGATTACACGTGTCCAAAGCATTTCACCACATCCCACAGAAATTAAGACCCTGGGGATAAAGAAGCTCACTGTGCAGTTCTTGGCATGCCTGGCCAAGCAGAGGGGAGCAAGATGACAGGCACACAGGTGGTGCTAAAACTTCAGCAGCATCATGGCCTGAAGAGTGTACTGAGAAACTTGAACAATAAATTCTAAAATGCAATACTTCCCAAGCAACCAACTCTAAGAGGAGGAAGAAAGCACTGAGACCAAGCCAACTGCAGGTCAGTGTTATTGCAAGGGCATAAAAACTGCCTGAGGACCAGCCTTGTTTTCTTTCAAGATGAGGAAAGGTTCCTTCTCCTGGAAATTTAGCATCCTAAAGTCTCCATTATGGCTGGTGAAACCCAAGCCTTTGCAAACTCCTCAACACTGTAAAAGTGGTTCAAACAGTTAGTGAGAAAAGTTTTCACACCTCTTCTCTTTTTCTTCTGGAGTTTTCTCTGATCTTTGACCTGATCTTACAGGTAGATTTGAAGATGGAGGAACACATTATTCCTAGTCACAAATACAAAAGCTAAATACGCATCAGAACAATCATATTGCCAGAGAAGGAAAATTCACAGTCAGAACTGGAACATTATTGCACCATATGCTTTCCAGCAGCCAAGCACAACAGGGGCCCTGCACAATCCTTGCCTTACTGCACCCTGTTGTATTTCCACCTGGAAAGACATATGGCAGTGCCTAGGAGAGAAAATGTTCCTTTTTCTTATATTCTTTTTCCCAATGTTAATGTTATTTCCCAGCTTTAAAGGAACATTTGATTATGAAACATGCTCAGCCCAAGGATGAAAAAAAAATCTTCCTATCTGCTCCCTCTAATGACAAAAACAGATCCATTGACCTGCTGGCATTATGACCAAATGAATATTTGAAGCCATGGCTTGGATACTACTTTGTCTCATGCATCACTGACAAAATTGCCTGCTCTGCAGAAACCAGGTGCCTCACAGTAATGGCAGGGACACTAAAAGGTGTCCTGGAAGTGTGACCTTACAAAAATCACTCTTCTGCTTATGAAAAGAAAAACACTGCTTTGTAAAGAACTGACCAGGAGCAAACATTCAGCACAATAAGAGTTGCGTTTACCCCTAATTACAGTCTTAAAATGCCATTTTTTACTGAGAGCACGTTCAACATTACAGTAATCTGCTCATAACTGCTGCTGAGTGAGGGAAGTAATAGTTATGTTAAAAGACATTAGAATAAGAAACTGTAGGAAAAGCTCTTATAACTACCCTATCATCACTCAGGTAAGTAGAAATACTTTAATAGTGATGTTATTGTAGCAGTAATGCTACAATACTACTTTTCACCTCCTTTCACAGTAGCTCTGAAAGAGGTATGTTGACCACTTCTGCTAGAAGAGGATCCTATTTAAAAAGACAGCCTGCATAAAGTTGATTATTACAAGTCTCACCAACCCATACCACCATTGGGTATGAGAGGAACATGGCATTTATTTCACCAGTCTTGATTAATATCGTTGTGGAGCGTTGTTCCACCTCCCTTTGGTGAGGTTGCCCTTCTTCTGGCCACCCCAAACTGCAGCTTCGCCCTGTGGCATCCACTGCCTCAAAGGGGCACATTTGCCTTACAGGCTGTGACCAGAGGCTGTCCCAGGCAGCTGATCCAGCTGGGCTCCTTCATCACAGATTTTAAAGTGGTTTTACCACTGAGTCACAGAATCATTCAGGTTGGAAAAGACCTCCAAGATCGCGGAGCCCAGGCTGTGCCTGAGGCCCACCTTTGTCACCCAGCCCAGGGCACTCAGTGCCATGACATTCCTTGGACACCTCCAGGGATGGGGACTCCAACACCACCCTGGGCAGCCCCTTCCAGTTCCTGAGCACCCTTTCCATGGGGAAATTCCTGCTGATGTCCAACCTGGCCCAGCCTGAGGCCATTCCCTCTCCCCCTGTCCCTGTTCCCTGTTCCCAGAGCCCTTTCCCCCCGGCTGTCCCCTCCTGGCAGGAGCTGTGCAGAGCCACAAGGGCCCCCCTGAGCCTCCTTTGCTCCAGCCTGAGCCCCTTCCCAGCTCCCTCAGCTGCTCCTGGGGCTCCATTCCCTTGCCCAGCTCCGTTCCCTGCCCTGGACACGCTCCAGCCCCTCGGTGTCTTCTGTGAACTGATGGAACATGGCTGCTGGGCCTGGCTCCGGCCGGGAGCTTTCAGTCTTAATCTGTTCATTTCCTGAAAAATAAAGGCTCGCGGATTCCTTGGATACCTCGAGCCCTGAGCACGAGGGTTCACCCGTGACTGCTGGTTCCTGGTGGAGTGTCCTGGGTGGCTGCTGACCCCTGCGTGGGCCGTGCTCTGGACAGGCTCCTTGCCCGGCCACTTTGGCCCCCGCTGCTCCTTTCAATCCATCACGGAACACATCCCGCTCCCAGACTGTCCTGGTTTAGGGCAAATTTGGGAAGAAAAATCCAAATACAATTTAGTATCAACCCAGGACACAGACAAACAGATGTGACCTTCCCAGTGCAATCTGGCAGATGTTTTCAATATACCAAAGTTACCACAAGGATGAGTGGTAGCCCTTGTTTAATGCACTGTAGAAAATCTTCCTGCATCCTTCCCGGAGCAGAAAAACACTTAATTACTTGTGCTTTCTCTTCTTTTTTTATTCTGTCTTTTTCAACCAGAATTGAATGAACACTACAACTAATCCCTTTTGAGTCTCTGATAACATAGAACTACTTCTATATCCATTTCACTATATTGAATATTATAATTTAAAATAATCACACATAATTGCAAAATATATCGTAATAATAAATTATTTTAAGATAAGGAAGAATTGTTAATTTCATTCATAAGCAGGGACCTTTTGGCAAAGAAATTATGTAAATTTTCAGTAATGTCTTTCATTCATTTCCCAAATGTAGTCAGATGCCTTTTAATGAGGCCAGCCCTAAACTCTAAATGAGCTTGGATGAGTTACCTACTCATTCATTTGGTTGAGGCAGGCAAGCGTGTTTCACTAGCATAAATGATCACACAATCCATTTCAAATTTACACATAATTATCTTTCCTTAGCACTCTTTTTCTTACAGCTTTTCTAAAACGGTCATTCGGGGGCAAACTGCTTAAAATGACAAGAGCAATCCCACTGATTTAGGGAGAACTGAATAAATGCAGTACTAAGGCAGCTCTTTTGAAGATCATATGCGCTGCTTTTATGTGTTAGAATTAATATCAGATGTTCTCGCACAGCATCCAGTGAAAGAGCAGAAATAATATCATGTGGCACATCCTTCTTGTCATTCAGTCACAACACATCACAGGCAGACAAGAAACTGAAATGCCTTCCTGAAGTTCCTGTCTCTCTCCATCCCAAAGTAAGTCCTCCAAGGAAGATATCTCTGTCAAATGCCTCATATTTTGTGAGGTGGATAGAGCTGATTCTGAAGTGCAGGCAAAATCCAAGGAGATTGCTTGACTGTAGCCAATGCATAATTTTTAAAAAAAGTTCATAATTAAAAAAGCAGCAAAATAATTCATCAGCTTTCTGGTTAATACCTTTAAAAAACTGGTGTGTTGTTAGAAAAAAAGTCTGCTAGGGAAAGAAAAGTTAAAGGCACGCTTAATCTATAGCTATATACCCCTGATTATCAAGATTAAATTAAGTTCCATACTTAAAGGTTCAAACACACATGCTGCTTGATGTAACAGGTTTCCAAATTAAAAAAAGAACTATGGCAACACATTAAGGAAACTTTCATTGCTACCCTGGAAAATCCCAAAGGCTGGGAGTTAAAATTATCCACTGCCTTTCAAAGATTATTATGCCAACTCCAACTCACAACTAAGACAATTTTCTTTTTCCAGTCCTGAAAATCAAAAGTTTTAGACATTTTCTGCTCTGCACAAGGTTTACTGACATCAGTTGTGCAGATTGTCTAAAACTGTGTTGGTCAGGTACCTTTTTGCTTCCATGAACTTATCCATCACAGGATTTTATTTGCCCAGAGATGTTATAAAGCAGAAGATTTACAATACTATTTTGAGTATTTTTGAGGTAAATAATCTGAGTATTTTGAGATCCAGTACTTCCTTGATGAGAAACCTGTCAGTATGTGAATTTCCAGCTGAAGAGAAGCTGTTGTCCCCATCAGGCATCTTAGAACAGTAAAAGGTTTTGTTGTAGATTGACTTAGTAATATAGTTATGAGTTCTTTAGTTCTCATGCATCATTACTAGAAATCAAAATAGGTAATCTACTGAAATGTGGATAAACATTCTGTCTTCAGAGGATCCTTCAGAGTTGTTAGTGGTAGGTATAGGGAAATGTAATTGGTAAATAAATAGGCTGCAGATTGACATCAATTAACTGCAGTGCTTTAATAATGCAAATGAGAAAACACTGCAAATGAGAAAATATATTAGTCAATGCATTTGATTTACAGAATAAAATCTGTTTTAAGTTAAGACTGTGAAATTTTTATCCAGGAAAGGTTCAAATTTGAATTGTTCAGGACAAAGTCACGTATGTACAAGCAAGTGAAGGCAGACTTGAGCTCTTCAGATGTACTTGGAATTCACAAGATCTGAGGCAGCACCAGTGTGGAAACTACAGAGTAATGATAATTGAGTTGTCTTCTGCTTGGCTACCCTGGGTCATAGCCAGAGAGTTCTCTGCCTGTCCACACAAGCCCATGTACCAATAAACTTCAGAAACACCTATCCTCTAAACCACTGAATGTTATCAAAATTTATTTGAATAGACAAGGCACAGAAAACCAAGTGCTCCATGCACTACAAAACAAGGCAAATCTATCTATCTGAATAGAACAGGAAATAGAACCTAGACCAAAATGAAATGCACAGGAAAAATCTGAATATGTGCATGAGAGAGGGTGGATCCAGTGCAAAACTGGGTAAGTCAAAAGAGATTAAAACTCTGAGAAGCACTGGATATGGGAAATAGCTCCCCTAGTCCCCGTGGCATTGTCTGCCACACAAGTATTAACTAGCAAGCAGTTCTTTAACAGTTCCAATATATGTCACTCAATAAGGACTCTGCATCTTTGTACCCTCTGTACAATGGTGATAAAATACTGGGTACAGTTTGAATCAACTTCTCCTCATGAAGCCTCAGCTACCCTTGGACAAACCTCTCTTTTCAACATTTTCCAATCCTCTAGAATTGCTGGTCTGCTCTTATTTACAGTGCTCTAAACACAGAACAATTGATCACTTAAACAGAATCATTTTAGATTCTCCTCCTAAGCAAACCCCAGCATATTAAAGAAATCAAGGCTGGCAGAAGGCAAGTACAAAAATAATGTCTCTTCAATTTCCCTTCTGCCTTTAAAATGTGTGCTGAATTGCACACAGCTCTTTCATTCTTCAGGAACAATTTAGATGATTATAATGATTGAAGATACAGCCAGGAGGGGTTTCAGTACAGCACTCACCACATCCAGGGCTGAAGGCGATGCTGTGGAGGAGAGAATAAGGACAGTAATTGCTCCAGAAGCACAAAAGACCATGCTTTTAGCAAAAAAAAAAACAAATGTGGGAAGACAAATGGTTAGCACCTGTAAGAAGGTTTTTGCAGGTAGTGAACAAGCTGAAAGACACTTTGTGGAAGAGTTGACATTTTTAAATGGAAAGGAGGTCATACAAAGAATGAAAAGCCCACGAAACTGGCATGCCAGCATACACTAGGTGGTTTTTTCCAGGAACCTGTTAACCTGGAAACTTTCCAACTCTTCTGTAAGCTTTGTTTTCCTGCATAGATTGACATAAATTGAAAAGGAATAATAGACAAAGGAAAGTAGTTTTTATTTATACGTACAGGACTGTGCCTGAGCACCAAGCTCTGCAAAATGGTCCCAAAATTGTGTGTTTAAATGCACACAGACTCAAGGAAAAGCTGGTTTTGTTACCAGACATCAAGTCTTCAGGAAGGACTCTTCACACTGACAAAGAACTGATGTTCAGACTTCACAAGCAAAGGGCCTTACAAGTTTTGCTCAGCTGTTCAGAATAAAACAACAGCACTTTCCCTCTGCTGTAACACAGCCTTGAATCAGGCTGTTTGAAGGAAGTTATTTCATATCTGCTTCACAACCCCTCAAAGATATGCTGAGAGAAAAATGCGCCTTTGGGCAGGAAAAGCTTGGCAGAGAAGCGTCTTGTGAACATTTCCACTTACTCAGGGAAAGGAGATGAACAAAAGAGCCCTTCTCTTTCTTGGCCAAGTAAATATATGGATTATTTTGTCTTGAATAGAGGTGCTGACAAGGCATCAAACACACAGGGCTTACAGCCTGCTCAATGTGAAGTTGTTAATTGTCTGGCCAAAGAAAGTTTGGAGCTCTCATATCCAGATTTTCCTCTGTTATGGTACTACTTTGAGGTGCACAGTGCAACTAATACCTGCTTTTTAATAAAATAAACAATGCCCTTGAGGCAACTTGCAATTTTGAACTCCTGACTGAGCATTTATGACTACTGAAATTGCTGTTTAATAAAAAAAAGAAGACAACAAAACTCCACAGGCCAGAATTTCCACATTTCCACATTTTGATGCTCTCGGAGTGCGTGCTCTTGCTATTTTGCTATCTTAAACTTACTTAATCCTATTAAGCTTCATCCAGTTGTTCCAAGTCCTGCAAGTTCTCCTTTGGCAGCTCTGTGGAAAGTTACAGTGGCATTTTTCCATGCCCAAGGCTGACAAGGGTCTTAAAAAGGACCTTTCATTCTGTAGGGCTGATACAACCATTTTTCCTATCCATAGCATATGAAAAAAAGTGCTTGATTTGATATTCATCTTTCCTGACCTTCAGTTCTTAGGAAGTATTACTATATAAATGTTCCCTTAGCTTGGTCCCTGAAGTTGGTGCTTTTCAGTGAAGTCATTCACACACTCACTCTGTGCTTGACAATTTAATTACCTAATATTTCTAAAAGATGAAAGTCTGTATTAGAAACGTGAAGTGCTGTTATTACTTTAGTGCCTTCCATGACAGCGAATTATTTTTAAAGGGACTAGGTGTCATCCCTGCGTTCCAACAGGGAACTGATCAGTCATTTAACTCGTTTTTAAAGGTAACTAATGAGGGGTTACAGCACTGACTACCTGCTCCAAGCCAGGAATCAAAACTAAGCATCCTCAGAGGAAAAACCCTGTGCAGGGGGGGGTGGCCCTTGGAGCAGAGCAGTGAACACCACAGCCTGGAGCTGTGAGAGGGAGGTTTGGGTTGGAGATCAGGAAAGGCTCTTCCCCAGAGGGTGCTGAGCACTGCCCAGGGAATGGGCACGTCCTCGAGGCTGCCAGAGCTCCAGGAGAGTTTGGACAGGGATGCACAGGGTGGGATTGTTGGGGGGTCTGTGCAGGATCCCTTCCAGCCCAGGATATTTCAAAGTTCTGTGTTTAGAAAGAACTAAGCCTTGGCGCAGTGTCTTGTGGTAAGTCTCATGTTCCTCCTTCCCTGCAGATGGGAGGGAGAAGATACCGGAGCTGCCAGCACACTGCAGGACACAAAAACTTCATCCCTCACCCTCTCCTTCACCAGGAATGGGTATTTACAGTCTGCTGTGACTCTGAGTAAGGGGACAGGTGTTGTTTGTTGCTTGTTTTCTCTTTGTCATTCTTTTGCAGACGTGGCAGCGCACATCTGGTTGGGGCAGGTCACTTGTTAGAACATTCCTGCATTTTCTGCCCAGAAATTTGTGCAGTGAACTCAACTGTAAGATGTAGGGTTCAGCCCTGATCATCAGTGTTTGTAATAAGAGCACTGCTTTGGGTGAGACTGAGAAAAAGCCACGTGTACGTGTATGATACAGTGCTGCAATGGACTCATTTTGAGGAAGAATCATGAAATCACAGAATTCTGAGACCAATGGTCTGACCTTGATTAGATCAGCATTTTCATAGAGAAATTCAGAGAGTTACAAACACTATAAGGTGTGTCTTTGGTTTTCTTCTAATTTATTTTTCTCCTTAGGAAGCCTGCCCTGTTTTCTTTGAACAGAGCAGCTGTGGCTGCCCCTGCATTCTTGGCAGTGTCCAAGGCTGGACAGGGCTCAGAGCAACCTGGGACAGTGGAAGTTGTCCTTGTCCATGGCAGGGGTGAGATGGGATGAGCTTTAGGGTCCCTTCCCATCTAAACTATTCTGAGATTCCATGATTCTATGATTCTTTTAAATCATTGCAGTTCTCCTAACATGTTTCACCCATTTTGAGTCTGTTTTTATTCTAGTGAACCAGTGATAAACAGATGCTTTGCATTTCTTGAGAATTAATGCTATTAAAATTCCTTCCCTTTTTAGATTTTTTTCTCAAATTCTTGTAGTCTTTCCTTAAATTAATGTTACTTTTTACTGAAATGGACATTCTAGTTACCCATGTCAGCTTCTGTAAGTGTTCTCATTTTTCTTTGGCTTTCAGGATATTTATTACTGAGGTGAAGCATGTAATAGTTCATTATGATAAGAATTTCTACATCTGTAAGAGGAAGAGGTGCCCTGCAGAAGGAGTCTAGTTTGGAGGCATTACTGGCAGCACTACACTGTGGGTTACCCAAATAATGTCAGCTAGAAGTTAAAAGGAAGGAAGGTCATTTTCTGCCTGTACTGGCCATGAAACTTGGGAGCTTTGGAGCAAAAATTAAATTCTGGTTTTAATAAAGTGTTGGTGTTTCTCCTTTCTACAGACACTGCTTTTACCTCGTAAATTCCTTGCTTGCTGGAGCACACAGGGGATCTGAACCCCTCTGCAGCAAGCATTTCATGGCAAGATACCTTTGATCTGGTTGCTGAACGACAAGGCAGAACAGAAATTCTGTAACAGCTCTTCTATTAAAATCACTTAAAATTAAATTAGTTGTTAATTTTTTGTCTGAATATCTGTTTTCAATAGTATTTAAGATCAAAAAATCTGGGATGCCAGTGCCTTTATCTCTTATAGAGCAGTACACACAACCAGGCCTGTCCTAGAATTTGTGTAAATTAAGTTGTAAACAAAATATTTAGAAGTGGATACCGTATATTAATACATAATCCTGAAGTTCTCTCCACTGGATAACTACCAGTCCTATTGAAAAAATATATCCATGATTTTTACATTTAGAATTAGTGTAAATGAACATACGTAGGAGGCTTAAAACATGAAATAAAAACAAACAGCTATGACCATCTCTGCTCCTTGACCCAAAAGAAAACACAGTGTGGTCTGTATGTATAAATGTGGTGGAAAGTTGAAGACAATGGAAAAAGTTTCAGTTCAAAATGCAATTATCTTTGCTACCTGAATACTTATCAGCTGCAAATTCCAGTTGTACCGTCAAGAAAATGTAAAATTAGGAAGAACAAAAAGCCAGTAAGTAAATTTCTCAAGGCTTGGGTATTTATTTGCATTATTTTTCAAGTGTGCATAGCACACTTCTGCCACTATACTTAATTCTTGCTAAGATTCTTGATTGAATTTTCTTTTAGCACAGCACAACTTAAAAAACAGGGAAAACTATAAAAGTAGAAAAGTGGTGGTACCATCTGTAAATGGAAAAGAAAGAGAAGAAATAGTTCAAAGTTCAGAAGAACTGCTGCAAGAGAGACTTTAGGCAACAGGACACTATAAAACTTTCTAGAAAAGGAATATCATTGTTTCTTTACCAAGCTAAAGAATAACCTAATGGGTCAAATTCAGAAATGAGGTACCTTCTTATGAGGTGGATCATTGACAAAAGTGTAAATATACACTAAAAATTATCTTGTTTATACTAAGTTTCCCTTGCTGGCAAAAGAAGGAGGGGTTGGTAGATTGTTTTCTGCAGACTTTTAAGTAGGAACAAAACAATAAAAAAAATAAATGAAAAGGAAATAACACATTTTGGGGTGAAGAGGCCAGGCTGCTGCTTAGATATTTCTCATTTCCAAACAGAACTTGGTTATTTTAATGAGAACCAATTTCTGAGAAAACACACAATTAAAAAAATTGAACTAAAGGTCCAAAGTTAGTAAAAGAACATGCAGTAATTTATACTGGCAGTGTATCTACTCGTGTACAAAAAAATCCTGTTTTGTCTCTTACATTTAATTATATTTTGAGCTGGGCTGGTTGAAATTTTAAATAAATACCTTATCCTTGCAGGAAGATGGGCTCATTAGTACGACAGTTATGTTGGAAACTTTTGTTGGTGTAGGAAGAGAAAGGCATATTTAATTTGATTTTTCAGTCATTTGTGACTCCAGCTCAGACAAGGAACCTATTCAGGTGTTTCTTGTGGGGTGCTTTTCTTCACTTGATCAACAAGTACAAACCACTGCTGTAACATGGGATTTCCATGTCTGCTTGCTTTTTCCTCCCACATCTCTCCTTTTCCCTGTCCCTGTGAAGCACTCCCTGCATTAAGGGGATTTGCAGGAATAACCACATTAAAGGTGCTTGTGACAGAGACAGGCCAAGATTAGTAACATCTCACCTGCCTTTGCTAAGGTGTCTCATGTACTTAACAGATAAATACCAGCACTTCTGGGGGTCGAGATTTCTTTTTTCCCTCCTTTTTTTACAACCTGAAAGAGGGGAAATACTCTTAGCAATAGACAGAAGAGTTATGGAAATGAGAACTCTTTCCTTCAGCAATACAATTTGTGAAAGAGGCTCTAGAAACCCTGCACATGGCTCAATAATGTTTTAAAGAGGTTTTTGGCTGAGCTGGTTCTTGGTCTCCAAAAGGAGGAGACCCAGGGTGTGCTGGGGCTGGGAAGAGGGGCTCAGATCCTGGGGGAGCAGGAGTGGGAGCAGGGCTTGGCACGAAGAGGAGCAGGGGAGGGAGGAGAGGAGAAGGATGGAGCCCTCGGCTGTATGCACCAAACCCTCCCAGAACAGTGGGCTCTTCATTTTTTGTGGTGGTTGACGTTTTTGTGGTACAAAACCAGGGCTGTACCTCAAGTTATGCTTTTGCTCTTCGTACTCACACAAACACGCCAAAAAAATGTGAATGGGTATTTGTAATACTAAGCTTGAAAGCATGAACAACCTCATTTCCTCTTTAGGTTGTGAATTTGATGACAGCAAAACTTTAAAACTTTATTTGTATACTTTGAAAGGGAGCAGTAGCTGATTTTTCATTATTTTTTCCTCCCTCCTCAGGGTGAATTTCACAGTAGAACACAAAAAATCAACCTTGTCAGACTCCTCAGTGTGCAGAGCATGATTTCTTCAGCCAGAGTTTGGGCAACCTGATTCACAGACAAAGGGAAGAAGAGCAAGAGAGATGTATTATACTTGAATCTACGTAAATTCTGTTTGCATCTTTTCTTCCTGCCCTTTTCTTTAAAATCTGAAGACAGAAGAGGGCTCTGCAGAAAGCCTTGCCTCTTGCCAGATCTTTTTTAAGTTGACATGTGCCTCAAGCTGTGCACTACAGAACAGAAGCTCACAGTCCTCAGAGTGCAATCTCGGCAGTTTTAGGGCAGAATTTTAGGTGGTACTCACTGACCATTCTCATCTGCTCCTCAGTGTGGAGGAAGAGGCTTTTGGAGAGTTTCTTAGTAGTATCCCTCATTTTTAATGGATTTCTTGCTCTGGAGGGCTCTGCCTTGTTATTTCCTCTATCTTTTATGTCTGCAACTGCGAAGTTTTAAAGTGAATAAATTTTAAAGAATTAGAGCATTTCCCTACAAGTGTCTCACAGTGATGGCATGCTATGACTGTTATGTTAGGGTGTTGGTTTTGAATAAGAATGAAAATTAATCGCACCAAAATGCAGAATTTTAGATCCTAATAACTTTAGAAATTGAAATATTGAATTATTGGCACCATAAGAGTGTTGGCACAGCAACTGCCAAACAGGTGCAACTTATAAAATCAGCAGAAAATGAAACATTATTAATTTACTATTTTTATTTGCTTCTCTTACAGGGCAATTTCTGTGAATTGTAGACTCTCAGACAGCACCTTGGCCTTCATCAGACAGTTCAGGGATAGTTTGGGTTTTCTCATTATCTTAATTGACTTCCCTGGAAATGTTGATTTCTTCTCTGAAGTCACAGCAACCCTCCTGTCACTGATGGTGTCCCTGTTGTGACTGACTGTTTCAGGTAAACATGCTCTTCAGATGGAAAAGAACTCAGTGTATTTTACTTTCCTCTTCTTAAGGAAAAAAAAATAAGTGATGGGAGAAGCTTATTTCTTTAACTTCTAATGATATGAATTCTGATATGCAGTTTTAGCCCATGGCCTTTCCTCTATCTTAGGGGATTGTAGCACTTCATATCCAACCCATCGGTTGAATGTAGAGTAAATACATTTATGCAGGAATGAAGGAAATAATGTAGGAATGCAGGAAATAAAGTCGATCTTTCAGTAAAATCCCAGAGGGTGGAGATGCCTGTCTCTCTTCTACTTCCATTGGAAAAGAACAGAAAACTGAGAAAGATTGGTTTGGGACCAGTTTGACTTTCCCACTCACTACTCTAGCATGTAGATTAGAGGTCTTGTCCATACATAATATAAGTTTTAACTGTACATATATTTTATTAAGGGGTTTTTGTACAGACAGAGACAGTTCTGTGACAGGCTACTGCAGAACATATAAAACCCATACTGATGAGGAATAAAATGGACCATTCTTAGCCAGGATTAAAGCTAGAGCTGGAGGAACTTCACCAGTGTTGTGTAAAATGTCACTGCCATCATTTCCACATAATGGAGAAGGTGAAACTGGACCAATGAGTGATATTACAATAAAGAAGATATAAAAATTTTGCTGTAGTTGAAATCCAGTTTTGGAGAGTACCAGCCTTGAAGCAAAATAATTGCACACATTTATGGCAGTTTAGAGCCACTCTTCAGTCCCCTTCCCCCCTCATTGTCCCACATTCTTTCTTTTGGGAATGTTAATTCAGACCAAACAATTGGAGAGTGAAAGCAACTGGGAGGGAGGGGAGAATTCACAAAGCAGATCATCCTCTAGTGACAAAATGTGTAACCTCAAGGCAGTTTCTCAGTGTCATTCAAAACTCCAAACATCTGCCTGGGGCAAACTGCTGAAGGGGAGCTGTGGGTCTCTAAATCCATAAAATTGGCTTTCAGTGCTTTGATTCTCTGTTTCTGTCACTTACACAACAAGAAATGAAGCCTTTCTGATATTCCTGACTGAGAAGATATTTAATTTGCTCTGTTCTTATCTGAAGATGTCTCTGTTTTTCTATCAGTAACTTTATAATAATGTGCTGGATATCCCTGGAAGCATTGTTGGATAGAAAGACAAATAGTATTTCCTAATGTTGCAGCTGAGAACTGTAAAACGAAAAAACAAAGTCAGCTGGAAGTTTTCTCTGGTAGTCCAGCTGTTAAGGTGAGGAATTGTCAGAAATGGGGTTCAGATATTATTTTTTTAAGCAGAGACGTACAAGTCTGACTTTCTCGCCAGCTTTTAGTCCTATTTCCCTTTGTTCAGATGGAATTCTCCCATACTGGCTTGCTTTATAGCTAAAATTGACTGCAGCTTACCTAGTTACAGAAACAAAGGCCTCCCAGCTAGGATTTTACTCCGATTCTTATATTTCATGAATCCCAGCCACCCTTAATCCAGGCCAGTTCCATCTGTGTGGCAGGAATGAGCCCCCTCTGTTTTGAATGCCAGAGAAAAGTTCATTCGCAAACAACCCAGGTAACACCCATCACCGTGCCCCAGATCCCGCTCTGAGCTTTACAAAACATTCCTCAAGCTTCGATTTAACCTTTGCTATGAACATTCCCACGGCATGGAACGAAACTCCTGCCTCAGAGCTGAAATGAAGCGGCAGAGGCGGAGAAGCCTCTGGGGTGGGAAGGAGGCAGAGGCTGCAGATCCAGATCCATGCTGAGATCCCACAGTGACACTCTGAGGATGCCAGCGGTGCATGCAAGTGCTGCTGCTGAACTGAGCTCCCACAGGCAGCCCCAGGCAGGAGCTTGGAACGCCTGCAACAAAAATATTTAAGTATCTGAGCGCTAAACCGCGACACTGAGAAGGGAAATTTCTTGTCGTGCAGATATTTTGCGGGTGCCTTCTCTTCTCTGCAAGGGCAGAGAGCAAAGATTCCCTCACACTGTTTCAGAGTCTGAATTATTTCATTGGCCTGCATGGGGGTAAAATTAAAGCACAAACACAAGATGATGGACCAAATCCAGTCCTATGATTCCTGTATTTCTGTGAATTTAATGAGCCTGAAATTGCTGAAACCAGCGGGCTCCATTTGCTGTTAGCTGTGTATGCAGCGTGCTGTTAACTGAGTGATTTATACAGGTGTGAAAGTTCAATGTATTTGCTTGTCTTCTGTTGTCTTATAATAAATTGACCTGCCTTGACTCGTATAGCTCATAGGTTCCTCCAGGATTTATCTTACTTAAATTATTCTAGCAAGGCTTCAAAAGGCAGTTAGAGAGAGCAGGGTGGAGTAGGAGAATTCTTGACAGCAAAGTTACTTAAAGTGCTTATTTCCCTGTAAAAACGTAAAAATCATAGAATCCCAGAATGGTTTGGTTTGGAAGGGAGTCTAAAAGTCATCTGTTCCAACCCCTTGCCAAGGACAAGGACACCTTCCATTACACCAGGTTGCTCCAAACCCTGTCCAACCTGGAAAAGTGCACGTTAAAGTCAGTGTTTATAGTAAAAAGAAAATAAAAATAAAAATTAAAAAAGGCCTAAATGGGCAAAAAGCCATCCTTTGCCTCCACAGACTTCTGGCAGTTATTCTGTATTGAACTTAGCCATTTTCTATCATTTGAATCTCTGCTTAAATGTGTTACTTTTGCAAAGGTTTCTTTTGAAAGTAACTAAGTGGAAATTTGCAGGGGAAGTGGGTACTCCATGAGTTCAAACTGGATGAATAAAAATAAACATCTTCTTTAGATATTTTGGTCCAGCAATTGGAAAACTCAGCAAATCAGCCACTAGCCCAGATGGAAAGAAGTTGCTGAGGACATTCTGCCAGCTAGTTCTGGATCCTGTCTTTAAGGTTAAACACTATTTTGTCTTGATTTGGTTGCAAGAGGGTAAGCATAGACTTTTTTTTAGTTTAGCAGGTTAACCCTTAGGACAACCAACCTTCTTCTAAAGTAGGTCTATACTTTCTGTAGAGAATAGAAACAAGAACAGTGTGAAAAATGTGGGACAGAAGTAGATGGCAGCAAATCCAAACAGTCTGTTAACTGGAATAACATATAAATCATGTCAGTAAAGATTTGTATGAGAAACCTTTCCCACTGGAATTTGGAATTTCCTTGGAAATTAAAAAAAAAATTTAATGTAATTTGTGAATCTTAAGCTGTATGATCCTTGCAAACAACTTCTCAAACAAAAGCCCAGAACAGAGGCACCAGAGGGTTTTAAGGTGTAGGATAAGTGGTAAACAAACCCTGTCTCTGTTACATTACTTACTCTGGTTGCTATCAATTTTTTGAGATTATTTTTATGCCATTATGAATTTCAAGAAGGAAGAGGCAGCCAGACTGAGAGAGGAACTTAATATCAAGGCCTCAAGGTAGACATTGAAGACTGAGGTAAAGAAAGAAAATCTCTTCTTAAAGTAACCTGTCCTTTCTACTTTGTTGGAATTGCCAGTGTGGTGGTATTTCTCACCCCTGAGCTGTAGAATGGCAACAGTCCTTTAGGTCCTTTTAAAATCCACGGGAATTTGCCTTAATTGTCTTTTTATAACCTGGTCAGAGCTACATTTGTGTGTCAGGAATGCCACGATCTGAAATAATGTGCTGGGCATGTACTGCACTGAATCTGCCAGGGAGGTAACAGGACACGAGTGTGGAGCAGCACACAAAGCACACACCTGATCTAAGAAAAGAGAGATTTTTTTTTTTTTATTTCAGACCAGAAAAAGACACCAGTACTGCCTCCCTGCCTCTTCTCAAGGTGTCAGTGCAATGCTGATACAAGTGCTGCGGCTCTGCAATCAGAAATAAGATTTCTGTGGGCTCTCACAGGTTCCAGTGTACCCAAAAAACTGAATTCCAGTCAGCCCCTGGAAGAGCAATGTCTCAAATCACATCAGCACTTTCTGTGCAGCCCTGAATGCTAAGAGAAGAGAATTTAAGAAACTGCCCAGCTCCCTTTGTAATTTGAGTTCTTCTCAGGTTTGTTAAAATCCATAGGGAAAGGGGGCCCAGGGGATGTGTAAACTTTAACTCTTCACTGGAGAGGGGAAATTCTAACACATCATTGCGACAAGAGGCCAGAGATTTAATAAAACATTTGGGTTTATTTTTAATTTTCTCTATATGGAGAATACAACCATAAAATATGGCTATCCATGGACCTTTTCCTTTTTAGTACTATAATGTACTGTCAACAGAGAAGGTTATTCATGGGGGTTTTTTTCAGGAGCTTAATGTAACCCAAGATCCTAACCTCTGGCTGGAATGTAAGCCACCAGCACAAGGAAATACAAAATGAGTGATGGTTTTCAGTAATTCAAACATAGAGTTGTGTCCAATTTGCTTGTTTAAAATATGTATTTTACTCATAGCTTCAAGATTTAAAAGATTTAAGTAGTCATAGGGAAATCTCAAATGTCTTCCATGACTTTTTGTATTGGAGTGAAGTGAAGTGAAGTGAAGTGAAGTGAAGTGAAGTGAAGTGAAGTGAAGTGAAGTGAAGTGAAGTGAAGTGAAGTGAAGTGAAGTGAAGTGAAGTGAAGTGAAGTGAATCTCTAGGTGAGGCCTTCTACACGGAATTCAAGAAGTTTGATTTGATGATTGTTGTTGGGTTTGTGGAAAGAAGTTTAAATTCCAGTGTGAAATTTGGATTCCTAGGCCATGATTGATGTGCTGATGGCTCCCTGCTGGACATGCCTTGCTTCAGGTGGTCACCATTCACCTCCCCTGCACAGCTGGGGCTGCTCCCCTGCACAAGAGAAGGCTCCAGGCAGAGCTCAGAGCCCCTGGCAGGGCCTGAAGGGGCTCCAGGAGAGCTGCACAGGCACTGGGGACAAGGCCTGCAGGGACAGCACACAGGCAATGGCTGCCAGTGCCAGAGGGCAGGCACAGATGGGATCTTGGGCAGGAATTGCTGTGGCTGAGGGTGGGCAGGCCCTGGCACAGGGTGCCCAGAGCAGCTGGGGCTGCCCCTGCATCCCTGGCAGTGTCCAGGGCCAGGCTGGACATTGGGGCTGGGAGCAGCCTGGGACAGTGGGAAGTGTCCCTGCACATGGCAGGGGGTGGGACTGGGTGGACTTGAATGTCCTTTCCAACCCAAATCATCCTCATTGTGTGATTCTAGGAGGTTTTTTATTATAAATTTATGGAAAGGTTAAATGGAAATAGCAAAATGTAGGTGGGTAGGTAAATTGTTCTTTATAAATTTCCTTTCCTCTGGGGAAGTTACTACTCAGAGGTAACTTTTCTCCTTTCTTTCTGTCAATAAACCTTTGGGATAACAAGCAATGAGTATCCTAAACAACGAGAAAGAAGAGAAAGAATAGTTGTTGGGGTTTTTTTTAATAAACTCTTCTTGAACTGTTTAAACATTAACTTCTGCCCTTTGAATAACTGAATTTTCCTAGAAAATTAAATTTTTCCACGAAAAGCCTGGAAAAAACATTCCATCCTAAAAGTATTTGTTTATCACTAAACCCAGCTTTTCACACACCAATTTGTCTTAACTATCTTAAAAGCAATCAGAAGATTTAAGACCTGCTTTAAAAATTAATTCCAGACCACAGTGTTGGGTGGTGGGCAGGAAATACACCAGCCCAGCTGCTTAAAAAATGTCTTGGCCATCAGGGCTGAAGGATGTGAGTGCAAGGAGAGCAAAAGAGCAAAATGGAGAATTTTTTCCACCTCTGTGACACGTGAGACCTATCCTGGCAAAGCAGGGGACTTTTGCAGCTGTAGTGATGTTTCTAAGCCAAACTGATGTTTTTTTTAGGCACAGTATTTATTAGACTGTTTGTCAGCCTGCTGTCCTGTACATCTTCAGTTCAGAACATCTCCAGTGCAGATAATTTACTCCTTTTTTCCTGGCAGAGAGCTCCTCCAGGCTTTGGTGCCAGCAGAGGGTGCCAGGAAGATGTGGCAGCTCCTGCACACTCAGACTTTTTCTTTTCAGACTGGGTTTCCTTCATTTTAAGTAAAGATTTTGCTTTGCAGCAAGCCTGGGAGGGAGAATTTGTCACCAGCAGCAGCAAGGTAGAAAATTTAGTAAAAAATTTGAAGCTTTGAAAGGAAGACAGCATCCAGCCCAAGGAGCTTCCATGACAGGACACCCCCTTGCCTATCCTTAGGCTACCTTTAAAATAAAGTGATCTTTCTTATGCTGCCCCTGAAACCACACTTTTTCAGGGTGCTACAGAGCCTTTCCTCTGGTACTATGATTTTTTGTGCGTCCCACTTCACTCCTCCCTTTTTAAGAATGCACTTCTGGAGTATCCTGTGACATCGGGAGGTTTCACGGGGCACATTTGGAACTCCTCACATGGAAAAACTGCAAGAAATGCCATGTTTTATTTTGGAGGTGGCTCCTTTCAAAGCATCAGCGTGGCACCTGCTTAAATAACCAGTGATGAAGTAAGAGATGGCCAACTTTTAGAGTCTAAACTGGCAATTTAGCTTATTGAAAGAATGATTTACATACTCGTGTGGCTGGGTTTGAGTATTTAGGAGGCTTTTCCCCTACCTTTAATTTTTAGCCCTCTGTATCTGTCCTGCTGCACTTTCCCATGCTGGAGGGCATGAGCTGGCTGAGTTTGTTCAGGGCTTTGTTCGTGCTCCCCTTCTGGAACCTTCTCTGCAGTAATTGCTTTGGTGATAACAGAGCCGCACTGCACAGGTCCGTGATAAAGGACAGGCTGTCATTGAACATATTGTTTTGTGTCCTGCTCCTTTTCCTAACAGGTGCAAGCACTCCATTTCTCACCTTGGCTGTTTCTGAATGCTGAATTAACACTTCTGAGTGCTTGTAACAGCCCAAGGAGCTCAAGCTGACCAGGTCAGTTCCTGTGACATGTGAAACACCTTTTTCTCCGTGTCCCATTCTGTCTATCTGAATTGAATTTTGCCTTTTTATTGCAAATTAATTTGGTCACATGAGATCTTCTTTCAAGTGGGAGTTGGCCTCACTTTTACCTGCTTTAGTGAATTAATTGGAAAGCAGCAGTTTCCTAGCTACCATTAGGGTGTTCTAGGGTTTCATCTATGCAGAAACTCACAATTAGCCAATTCTATTTTTTCCTGTAGCTGGCTCATCCTTTTTTATTTTTTTTTTCCCTTTCCACTAGGTTTTACTGCATATTTGAGATCCAACACTGGCAATCAGGTTTTTCCACTGCATCTTTGATTATTGGCAGATTCTTCCTGGAGATGCCTGGCAAGTTGTACCTGAAACAGGTAAAGGCAAGGGCTTCAGGGAGTTTGTTCCACCTCTGGATAACTTCCTATGTAAGTTGTAATCAATTCTGTTTCATGTATGTGATACACTGCCCAGTTTTGTCCTGACAGTTTCCTCTTAAAACCAGGAAGGAAAAAGAAATTTTTTAGAGTGTCATGTACAGAGTGTTAGCAAAGAGTGGTAATGACATGATTACCTAATTTAAAAAAAATTAAAATTACATCTTAATTTGACTTATGTGGTTGTTGTTGCCCATATGTTTTCTGTGACCGCTCCTGCCTGTATCAAAAACTCACTTAAAAAAAATCCACCTAGGGCTAATGGTGTTCTTTACAGTTTGCCTGGATCACAATTGTTTTTAACCTAGAAAGTGCCTCCTTTCACTGTTGCTCTGGCAGGAATTCTTCTTGAACAATCAAATTTTGTCCTCTCAGACAGAAGATGTGTTCTTTGATTTCCTCAGAGGAATCCTCTGTGCTCTGGCAGACAGGTGGCAAAAGGCTGGCAGCTCAGAATCACTGTAACAATTAGATTGGAAAAGAACTCTTGAGGTCATCGAGTCCAACCTTGTCAACACCACCTTGTCACCCAGACATGGCACTGACTGTCACATCCCTCCTTTTTTTAAACATCCCTGGAAATGGTGACAGCAATCACCTCCCTGGCAGCCCTTTCCAATACCCAGTCATCCTCTGGGAAGAATTTCTTCCTGATGTCCAACCTAAACCTCCCCTGCTGTTGCAGTGTGGTTTTGCTCCTTGTGGTTCATTCCTTTCCTCCTGTTGGTTCAACCTCAAATTGAATCCTCCCACCTATTTTGTCCTAGCCCTGCCCCTTATTCCCAAATTTTCCCTGTCAATCCCTCCCTGTGCCAACATCCTGCTTGGAAATCCCCTCTGGAAACCCCCTAATCTTTGAGGCCCCGTTGGCTTGTTTGAACTGTCCCCCTCCCCTGTGTTACTTCATTGGTTTAAACTCTGTAAGTCCCACCTTATCCTCCTCCCCTGAGAATGAGATCTTCCCTACTGGCCCAAAATTTGTACCCTCCCCTGTATAAAAATCCCTGCACACAAGTGTTTTCCATCCCTGGACACTCATTGGGAATAAACCTTCTTGGACATCATGTGGAAGACCTCTCCCTTGTCCTTGTCTCTGCCTGCCCTGCCTGTCATCAGGTGCTACAGAACTCCTGCTCCAGGCTGTGTCTGGGATTGTTGCTGGGAACAGCCCGCTCTCAGCACTGTCCTGAGGGCTGGTGAGGCAAATCTGGCACCACCTCACCCTGGCCCAGTGGCCCAGTTTAGGACTGGGTCCTCCCCAGTCCCTGTTCCCTGTTCCCAGAGCCCTTTCCCCCCGGCTGTCCCCTCCTGGCAGGAGCTGTGCAGAGCCACAAGGGCCCCCCTGAGCCTCCTTTGCTCCAGCCTGAGCCCCTTCCCAGCTTCCTTAGCTGTTCCTCACATGATTTGTGTTCCAGACCCCTCACCAGCCTTGCTGCCCTTCTCTGGACACGCTCCAGCCCCTCAGTGTCCTTCCTAAATTGATGGCCCAGAACTGGACACAGCAGTCGAGGTGTGGCCTCACCAGTGCTGAGTACAGGGGAAGAATCACTGTCCTGGTCCTGCTGGCCACACCATTCCTGATCCAGGCCAGGTGTCACTGGCCTTCCTGGCCCCCTGGGCACACTGCTGGCTCAAGTCCAGTTGGCTGTTGACCAGTACTCCCAGATCCCTTTCTGCCTGGACGCTGTCCAGACACTCTGTGGCCTGGCAAGGGGCTGCTGTGGCCGAAGTGCAGGACCTGGCTCTTGGTCTTGTAAAACCTCCCATCATTGGATTCAGCCCCTGGATCCAGCCTGTCCAGGTGCCTCTGCAGAACCTTCCTACTCTCCAGCAGATCCACACTCACACTCCCAGCTTAGTGTCATCTGCAGATTAGCTGGTGGTGGGCTCAGTCCCCCATCCAGATCATCAGTGAAGACATTAAACAGGAGTGGGCCCCAGCACTGACCCCTGGGGACACTCCAGTGACCGCTCCCGGCTGGATGTGGCACCATCCCCACAGTCCCTGGGCCAGTTCCTGACCCAGAGAGGAGTGACCCTGCCCAGGCCCTGGGCTGCAGCTTTTCCAGGAGATGCCGTGGGAGACGGTGCCAAGGCTCTGCTGGAGGGCAGGCAGAGACATCCACAGCCTGTCCTGCAGCCACCANACACAGCAGTCGAGGTGTGGCCTCACCAGTGCTGAGTACAGGGGAAGAATCACTGTCCTGGTCCTGCTGGCCACACCATTCCTGATCCAGGCCAGGTGTCACTGGCCTTCCTGGCCCCCTGGGCACACTGCTGGCTCAAGTCCAGTTGGCTGTTGACCAGTACTCCCAGATCCCTTTCTGCCTGGACGCTGTCCAGCCACTCTGTGGCCTGGCAAGGGGCTGCTGTGGCCGAAGTGCAGGACCTGGCTCTTGGTCTTGTAAAACCTCCCATCATTGGATTCAGCCCCTGGATCCAGCCTGTCCAGGTGCCTCTGCAGAACCTTCCTACTCTCCAGCAGATCCACACTCACACTCCCAGCTTAGTGTCATCTGCAGATTAGCTGGTGGTGGGCTCAGTCCCCCATCCAGATCATCAGTGAAGACATTAAACAGGAGTGGGCCCCAGCACTGACCCCTGGGGACACTCCAGTGACCGCTCCCGGCTGGATGTGGCACCATCCCCACAGTCCCTGGGCCAGTTCCTGACCCAGAGAGGAGTGACCCTGCCCAGGCCCTGGGCTGCAGCTTTTCCAGGAGATGCCGTGGGAGACGGTGCCAAGGCTCTGCTGGAGGGCAGGCAGAGACATCCACAGCCTGTCCTGCAGCCACCAAGCAGGTCACCTGCTCATCAGACACCAGGCTGCTCAGGCAGGACCTGCTCCCTCTAAATCCATGCTGGCTTTGATCCCTCGGCCATCCTGTGGGTGCCCTGGGATGGCACTCAAGGGGATCTGTTCCATAACCTTGCTGGCACCCAGGTCAGGCTGACAGGCTTGGATTTTCCCAGATCCTCCTTCCAGCCCTTCTTGGGGATGGGGTCACACTTCAGTCCTCTGGGGCCTCCCCAGCGAGCCAGGAGTGATGATAAAGGATGGGGAATGGCTGGATGAGCTCCTTGCTCAGCTCCCTCACGGCCCTAGGATGGATCCCATCTGATCCCATACACCTGTGAGCATCTGAGTGGCTCAGCAGGTCACCAGCTGCTCCCTCCTGGATAACAGCAGAGCTATTCTGCTCCCTGACACCATCTACTGGCCCAGGATTTTCCAGACTTGTCCTGAGGACAATGTCTTCTTGTTGAAAACTGAGGCAAAGAAGGTGTTAAATACCTCAGCCTTTTCCTCATCTTTAATTACTGTATTCCCCCACATCCAGTAAAAAGTGGAAGTTGTTCTTGTCTTTTTGACATTAATATATTTATTAAAACTTTTTCTTTTCATCCTTTATAGAAGTGGCCAGATAAAGTTCTAATTGGGCTTTCACCTCTCCATTTTTCTTTCTCCATGATCCAACAACATCCCTGAACACTTCCTGAGTTGCCTGCCCCTCTTTCCAAAGGTGATACACCCTTTTTTTCCCAAAGTTCCTTGCCTCCTACAAGAGGCTTTACCTACAAATCTCCTACAAGTTAAAGTCTCCTACAAGGAACTGCAGCTAGACCAACAAGTTCCAGGTAAAGTTTCCAACACCCATCACCTAGATTTAAAAAAAAGATACAGAAAATCCCTGCTAACATTGGAAACACAGACTCTCACAATTATTTAGACTGGTAAAGACCTCCAAGTCAAAAATCATCAAGTCCAGCTTGTGACCAGTACCCACCTGGTCACCCAGAGCACTGGGTGTTACATCCAGTCACTCCTCGGACACCTCCAGGGACAGGAACTCTGCCACCTCCCTTGACAGTCCCTTCCAGTGTCCAACAGCCCTTCTGTGAAGAATTTTTCCATAATTTCCAGTCTAACTTCCTATGGCACAGCTTGAGGCCATTTGCTTTAGCGTAGCTAGTAGTTTAAGAATGGTATTTACTAATCATCTCTTCCCCCCACACCATCCCCACCACTGCAGTGGCTGGAGAGGAGAATTGGAGGCACAAAAAGTAAAGATCAGCTGTGTGGAAACAGCAATGAGAGAAGAAAATGAACAGTAAAAGCAACAGTACCGAGAAAAGTGTATAAAAGAGAGATATTCACATTGTCATGGGTTGCAGCGTAAAATGTAATCAGGGGTGTGTTATTCTATTCCCATCCATTGGAACTGGGATGGGGCAGTGATGTGATCTTCTGTTGATCAGAAACCATCCAGAGCAGTTTCCTTTTCTCCTCCATGGCCCATCCTCCCTCCAGGCACAGATCTTCTGCTCATGGGCCATTGAATCCATGGATAAAATTCCATCATCCCATTGGGAAATGCTCCAGCCAGGGGGGNGCATGGATTTTGTTTCCTTTTTGTTTTATTTTCCCTTTTTCTAATAAATTGTATTTCTGACTTAGGGTGTCTCACTGGTTTTGCTTCTCAAACCAGAACACACATGGAAAGTGTCACCATGGAGCACAAACAACTGCAAACACGCCATCCATTGAGGGGCTCCTTTCCTCCCACCACTGGCAATGTGAGGTGGTACAGAACAACCCCCAGGTCCTGGCCATGGTCCCCCCAGCTACCGTGAGAAGGAGCCCTGTCCTGGCTGGAACCTGGACACCCTGTCCCTGTTCCCAGAGCCCTTTCCCCCCGGCTGTCCCCTCCTGGCAGGAGCTGTGCAGAGCCACAAGGGCCCCCCTGAGCCTCCTTTGCTCCAGCCTGAGCCCCTTCCCAGCTCCCTCAGCCGCTCCTGGGGCTCCATTCCCTTGCCCAGCTCCGTTCCCTGCCCTGGACACGCTCCAGCCCCTCGGTGTCTCTCTTGTCCTGAGGGGCCCAGAGCTGTCCCCAGCACTGGAGGTGTTCCAGCAGTGCCAGCCCAGGGGCTGGGCCCTGCCCTGGGGCTGTGTTACACTATTTCCCGATTCAGGAAATGCCTGTTCCTGCTGCTGGACAGGAACAATCTCCTGGAGCAGGTGTGGTGCCATTGGGCTGCAAAGTCCTGCTCCATGGGTCTCCAACTGCTTTATCTGATGCTAAGTATGAAAATCAGAAGCCAGCTCAGGCTGAGATCCTGAAAGAAGGTAGGATCTTACTGTCACTAGAATTTTAGCAGCTAGCTCACCTCCAGAAACTGCAGAAAAAATCATAGCAAATGAATGGGTGAGGGGGAAGAGGCCAGTTCGTGCAGCAAGGCTGTCACAGCATGCTGTTATCTGTGCAGTTGTGTGTTAACCTCATCCACTTTACTGCCCTTCTGCAGCTGACTCCAAGGTGTATTTGATACAGCCCACACAAAGCAGCTACCATCAACTCCCACAGTGGAAAGAAAGAGGCAAGAAGTTATCTAACCTTTTCTCCAAGCTGTTTCTTTGTTAGAAGTTCTTGGATAGACATACTGATGGTGTTTTAGGGTTTGTTGGAAGAAAAATAAACCAAAGCCACACTTAGCTACACTGGCGAGTTTGGCTGAGCAGGCCCCACCTCAGCTGCAGCCTGTTCCCCTCCCCACCCATCCCAACAAATTCCTTGTTCTCTTGTGGAAAGAGGATGGAAGGAGGCACTGCACTGCTCTGACCACTCAGTACACCCTCATCCCCAGCAGCTGAAGGGTTCAGGGGGTACAGGAGCCTTCACGTACCAGCGCTGCAGGAAAAGCACTCGGCTGTGACAATCCAGGCTCCAATGTCTCCAGCCTGCACTTGTCATGGCTCTGCAAGGTCTGAGGACAAATGCAGGCCCTGCCCACAAGAGCTGAAGAGCACAATCCTGCCTCAGCCCCAATTAGTGCCTGCTGCATGGGACACAGTAATTTACAAAACTGCAGCTGTATTTTATTAGACCCTGAGTGGTTCAGAGCACATCCTAAGGACACTTGACCTTACTTCACTTTTCTGATGTACACGTGAGATGTTCTGATCCCTCAGCCAGTTCAGCCGCTCGAGTTTGACACTAAGAGCACACACAGCATCTTCAGCAGAGATCAGTTTTAAATCTTTTATTCAGAATTACTCTTGGAACCTCTTTCCACACTCTACTTATAGGTCAAGTCGACGTGCAATGGTGATGCAGAAAGCACTGATCTGCTGCAGGCCATCAGGAAAAACTTCATAAAAAGCATGGTTTTATTGGAAATAAATCATGCTAAAAACTGATCCTTAACAGGTACAAAATATTAAACAGGTAAGAAAAAAGATTGGGTGCACTATTAAGACCAACATGTGAACTCAAGACTGCTGTGAAAAATCATACAAAAAAGGCAATAAGGAACAGTAATGCAACATTAAAGGTAGGGGTACAGGGCAGACAAAAGTTATAAACATCCTGTTTCAATATTTCTCGTCCATATACTTGGTTCAAATACTGTAACAGTACTGGAAGGCAAAAAGCACCAGACATCGAACTAAAGAGGTAAGAAAATAGGAACACAACATTAGCATAAAAAATAAGAACTGGTCATTAGGGAAGGAATAATCTCAAATACAGTTACTTAACAGAAACGCAACACTTGGAAAAGTTGTTATTTCAGCATACATAGACAATACCATTATTCCAGCTCCATGGAAATGACTTGGTTTTCCTAGTCTGTAACCTCTTCCACATACAGTACTGCTGAGGTTATCCCCAGGTGTGTGTGGCAGACACCGCGTACACACGAACAAAGCAGCACGGTCGTCAGAAGAGTAAAACAGGGGGAAGTTGATCCCTTTGAAGTAGAAAAGCAAAACAATCAGGAGGCCAGGAAATGCGGGGCAAAGCATCATTAAGCCCTAAACACACAATTCAAAATCAGGTGGGGACACTGTGCAGCTATGGCTTCTATCTCCTAAAAAGCCAAGCCTCCCTCACAGTCCACGTGGAATGCAGCAGCTGCTGAAGAGATAGAAACCATAATCTGGAAATCCTAAAAAATACTCCGGCACTGGAGAAAGTAGTTCCTATTTCATCTCCTTACAGCTGTCACAGAAAGCAGCTGCACACTCAACTGTATCCTGGGAGTTTTTGGTGGTGGCAAGGTGTCCCAATTATAACATGGCAGCAGAGACTGTGTGATGCAGGGTTTGCATAGATAGTCTGTCCCCTTCCTAGCTCAAAGGACATAAAAGAGGAAGAGGTCACAGCTTAGGCTCTTGTTGCATTTGCAATAAACATGAAACTAGGAAAAAAACCCCCAACAACTCCATTTATAGAGGCTTCCTATATGTCCCCAAGTAAGGGGGAGGTGGGGAACGAGACATAAAACACATGTCATGGCTATTTCAAAGCTTCATTCTCTTAATGAAGTTTATTACAGGCCCCAGTGAAAATACTAAAAGTTCACTTATCCTTACACTTCTGCATCTTTATCCCAATTGCTGTCCTAGCGCGAATAAGTGCTTTTCTTTATTAAAAAAAAAACAAAACTTATTTGTTTTTACATTATTGCTGTGTTTTACAACAAAATTAGAAACCACTTATGGAATCCACTCAACAGAAGGTCAGTATCCCCAGAACGAACAAAAAGCTTGAACAGGTACTCTCAAAAGGGCCTTTTCTACACCAGCTATTCAACGAGCGGGAGGGGGGGGGG
>VZTB01004762.1:336351-355064 GCA_013397245.1 Thryothorus ludovicianus
CAATAACATCAACCTTCTTCTTGTTTACCTCACTGGCCACTGTCACAGAACATGGTTTGCTAACAACACTGGAACCTGAAGAAGAAAATAAAACATCATTGTTCTCCAAAAGCTGGTGATGACAGCAGTTTCTATCTGCAAGAGAACCAGGAACTCAGATCCTGTAAAACAGATCACCCTCCTGGCCATTACAAAGAATGTTATGCCCCGGTACCTGCTCTATGACTCTTCTGTCACACTATTAAAGAACAAACTTTTGTCTTCACTTATTATTTTAAGGATGTAAAACAGAAGCAACCTTTCATTTTCTTAACTGCTATTATAAAGAGCAAAATCAAAGACCAAAAATGCACCCTTAGAGACACAACCCTTACTTTTCTAGTTTAAATTACAAGAAGGTTAGAAGCAGCAAGCCTTCCACAAAAAAAAACACCAACATCCACAAGCATTATCCAAGCTACAACTAAGTCTCCAAGACTTTGTGCTGGTTAACAACCAGTACCCAGATGTACATACTTTCTATTTTGGTGCACTGTGGACTTGACACTTTCACAGCTTCTTTCTTTGGCCTCATAGGGCACCAGGAGCCATCTTCCTGAAATTTGATCTCATCCACATCAGAACATTCATTAAGGATTTCCATAAAGAGGCTGAAAAAATAAAGTTTCACTTTTGATTTTAAGTGACATTTTTATTCTAAGTGAAAAGGAGACACAGAGAAAAAATCATTATGATCACCTTCTACCTACTCTGTGTCCTCTCCCCCTAGTTCCTCTTTACCTGAAAGCCTATAATTACAGCCTTTGCAGATACCAGAAAATAAGATTATCCCAACCCAGCCGTAGTTCACACACATTACTGCAATGCACTGATTTCCATACTGAAGCAGAAACCATCACCCGCAGAACCAAGTTAGACAACTGTTATGAGTTAGAAGTTACATTTCAAAGTTAACACCTTTCAGGGATAGAAACATGTAAAAGGAAGACTTATCCTTAAATGCTGCATTTCTATTTTTCCAGAAGAAATATACTGAGACTAAAGAGTTTGATGGTGCAGTTAGGAGATAAACTTAGTGCATTATGGGAAGAGAAACTAATGGAGTCTAATGGTTCCTCGACTCTGAAGTATTTTGACAAACAATAGTATGAAATGGCTAAACCTCAAGTCACAGAAGTAGCTGCTGAGTACATGATGAAACATTTTAAGTAATTGTGTAATCTGCAAACCCAGTCTCTTACCCATCTAATATTAGGCTCTCGTAAGCTGCCTTTTTGTCACAGACAGGGCAGATCCAGGTAGGCTTCTTTTCATTCATTTGAAGATAAAGAGCAGCATCAAAACATTGCAGGTGTGTGCAAGTCACAGCCCGGCATGGGATTGTCAGTCTCATTTTTCCCAGCTGCAGGAGATGCGTTTAGAGGGTGTCAGAACAGAATACAGAGAAACAGGCCTGAATGTTAAACAAGGAATCCAGAGGCATTTGGTGAAACAAGTCTTTCTGCTCACTACAGAAGTGCCTGGGGCTAAGGGTGCTGCAAGTAAATCCACCCCATCACAACACCCACACAGTGTTCCTGTAGGAAAAATTAATCTCTGCTCTGAGGCTTCACCACACTGAGGACAGTCAGAAACACTTCTAATAGACCTGCAACAAAGTTACTACAGGACTTCAGTTTTCATTAAACAATCAACTGAAGTACCCACTTCCATAATTTTCTTTTAACCCAATATTCCAGGTGTTTTCCTGAGCTCCAGATACTTGCTACACTCAGAATGACCAATTTCTACCTGGGAAGAGAACCCCCAAGGCAGCATTACCTTGTTACAAGGTGATCATCTTCTGTTTTGTTTGCTGCTGTATCTGCAGTATAGGCAACGCCACCAAGATGAGGAGATAAGAGCTTTTAATTATCACTCCATCCTTTAATTATCCTGTCAGCCTGCCTGATTAGCCTCAGCACGTCAATATAGGAGATTAATTCTTCTACAGGCCTCACTGTACACAAGCAGCAGCTTGACTCAGTGTATCACAGCCGAGGCATTCTCAGTCCTAAACCACAGCTGGGTTACTCTTCTACGATCACGTGCTTGTAGACGCACCCTTCTCCCCACTATTTTACCTTGGCTTGTTAATAAAATATAAAACTAGTGAGGTTTCTTCTTTGAAAAGCAGCCCAATTCTGCACTACAGATGAAAATATGAATGTTGTCTGGAAATTTCCAGCCATACTTACAGGACACATCAGAGACACTCGCAGACTGGTTGTGGCAATCTCACTATCAGGATCCGCAGTTAGTTTTTCTTTAACTATTAAAATAAAGAAGTTATACATAGAGGTCATTATTTCAAATGCTAACATTGATTAAGCAGTACTTGTGCTTTTCTTTCAGCTATCTAAAAAGTTAATCTAGGAAAACAGTTCACAAACAACAACAGTTTCACTGCTTATAAGCTACTGGCAAAGTGCATCACATTATCTGATGTTGTTTGACTGCACATGCAGTAACAGCCACACAGAGCAAACTCAACCCAACACGTCAAGAGATAAATAAACCATTGTGAGTGAGTGAGGTGCAAGTGAAGAGAACTCAGGACATGAAGCTGCACCTCACAGCCAAGCACTGTAAGGGGTGCTCGTGGCATTCCCATAATCACATTTCAGATGGGATCTCTGGGTATGCTCCCTGAAAACCCGTATTGAAAAAGAGTGTGATGCACCAACAACAGCCAAGGGAATCTGTGAAACCCTGGGCATGGACTTTACTCTCAAAATACAGCAAATCTCTTCTGTATTACCAATTCTAGTTTTAAAGAGCCACTAACCACCCTCCAGAAGTACAGAGAGGCAAGTTAATTACTTACTGAGTGCTCTGGAATGATCAGGGTTTCTGATACCTTTCATTTTTAACCGCTGCAAAAGCATAGCTGAGGTGAGCTGGCGAACGAGATACACAGACATGGAGTAATTCTACAAAAAGGATTAAAGATTAAATGTTGATTTCATACAGTACTCCCACTATGACAACAGATGACTATTTACACTAATTGTAAGATACAGTAAAAAAAAAAAGGTGACTTTTTGCTTAATCATTATTAAGAGCACTAACAGACAACTTCAATTCTGTGGAGGTCCAACATTCTGCCAGAATTCTCTGCCCAATCAGGTCTATTTATCCTACCCCAGTTATGACTGAGCTAAAAGGTAATTCTACAACCAAGAGACAATCTGAGCTCTTCTCCTAGAAAGATCGTATGTGACACATTTCATACATGTAGTCTTCTAAGAATTTCTGACATTTTGTCTCCTTAATTTTCCCCTTTTTTCCAGTATCAGTGGGGAGCTGAAAGAATCACTTAACGAATGATAAATGGTCTTTATGGTACAAACAACAGCTTCAGATGGTACAGAGCTGCCCCAGTTTCTTTGTACCTTTTCTTCAGCTTGTTCTGTACTTCTAAGCCCAGCCTTGTTACACTGTGTCCATTCTGCTGAGCCTGGCCCTGTTCCCCTGTATTTTCTACTCCTCCCTAACTCACACCACTTGTCAGCTTCTTTTGTTCAGTGTTCACTCCCTCTTCTAGGTCAGTAATGAAAAGTCTGCAAGCCCCAGTGCTGCAGGATAATAATGGTTTCATCCATGTAACAAGAACAACCCGTGACCTCTTATTTCCACTGCCTGCCAGCCACCTTCCTATGGCTCCTGCAGTGCCTGGGTACTGCACAGGAACATCAAACAACTCCTACAGTCCTGCTCCTCCTTTACCACCTGTATGAACACCAGCTCTTACCTAGAGCAGCAGATAAAGCATTCTAATTGCACATGAAACCACTAGGAAACCCATATTTTTGTTGTTTTTTTTTTTCTTAAAGACTGGCCCCCTGTTGCCTACAGAGAGGATCCTACAGGCTCAAGTCTTCCCAGCACTGAGGGGTTTATGCCTCCTGGGCTCAGCACCCCTCCAGTATCAGCCCAGCCCTTATGTGACACCCTGTGCTGTTCCTAAAGGGTCTCACTTCGAGGATGAGAAGCAGCAAATTCTGGCACCAGCACTAAACCACAGAACTCGCTTCACCTCTCAGGGCAAGGGGAGGATGTCCAAGCATTCCGAGTCATCTGCTTCCATCAGAGTATATTTTGGCAATACAGAGAGCAAAGCTAGCAGGCATCAGCATGAGAGGCCAAGACCACACACAGGACTGGAGCCATTTTAAGATTCTGTGCTTTGACTGGGAAGCAATGGCTCAGATCTCTCTCTCCATCCCTGTTCTAGAAAATCATTCTTTGATGTCAGCACTGCTCTTCATTTATTTTTTGAACGTTAGCGTTCAATCCAATTTCTTTTTAAAATTTTAATATAAAGGCTAATACTGGAGTCTCTTTGAAATATGTGGTATTTTTAGTCCAGAGAATTTGATTTTGAATAAAACCTTGTAGAGAAAAGTACTTTGATAACTGCATCCAGAATTTACACAACCAGCCACAGATAAGGAATAAATAGTTCTTGACTTGACAACAGCTGAAAAGGTGCTGCAACAGTTATTAAAACCTAGGATGAAGTAAAAAATTCCTCACACTCTCCTTTTCTTTCCTTAATAGGTCTGCAGGGAGATTTACTATTCACATCACAAAAAGAGTTTGTTATTTTTGACATGCATTTCAGGCAAACTCTAAAAGCAGAGTTTCTAATGAATCCTGTACAAAAATCTTTCCCTGTGTATTTGAATCTCACATGTGTTACTGAAAACTACAGATCTAGAGCAAACTTTGTTTCCTGGCACTGATATAAAGTTCAGCTATCTAACACAAAACACTTGCCAGTCATAACAGGCAGCAGGGGAGTATGAATGCTCAGACAGGTTATTTAGATGACTTCCCACATCCTACAGAACATGCAGTTTACCTTTCCAATTTCAGAAGCCCAAGAGATGGAAATCTGGTTTGGCACTGCTGATGACAGCCTAACTAGAGATGTGATATTCAAGGGACGCCCGGGTCGCTTCTGTTCAATTCCATTTTTTGGTGGTGGAGCATATCCCTGTGGAAAAAAGGACAATGGATGTGTTACCCAGTCTCCCCACCGCACTGTGAAACTGCTGACACATACTTGCTGGTTTTAAAGAGATCTGTGAGAAACAGGCAAACTTAAGAGTCTCTGTGGGCTGGAGAGCAAAGCCAGCAATTATTCTGAGAAGTATCGGGCTTTCACAGGTAGATCACCATAAGCCAAAAACAGTCATAAGGCACTTGTTGTTTTATAAGGATTTTACAGAAGCGTTGGAAAGGTGAAAGATAATACAATTTGGGTCCAGGTTAAGCTCTCTGGAAGAGTAGAAGATCATGTAGATGTTTTGTCCTCTTCCCCCATGCCCTACAGGAACAGAGTGAAACATCACAAGGTCATAGCCTTAGTGACAAACGGAGCAAGTAATGAAGACTTAACTCAGTGTTTCACACACTGAATACACAGATTAAGAAACAATTACACCTTGTTCCAAGAGCTCTGCATTTCCTCAGCGACTACTTTGTCTCTTATCAACTACACCTGGCCCCGCTAGCAGCAGGCGTCACCTGTCCTCTGCCAAGGCCCCTGAAGAAGGACTGCACACAGAGTACCAGCTGTATCTAAGAGATCACAGAATCAGAGTGGTTGGGGCTGGAAGTGACCTTACAGATCATCCAGTTCCAATGCCCTCGTCACACAATAAGCCTGCAGCTTATTCCTCTCGCCCTGCATCTGTCACGATGAGAACAAGACAGACTGCCCTGAGAATCCCTGCTCTGAGCTCACAACCAGCCTGCAGTCACTCATCTCAAACTCATCCTGCACCTGAAGGAAAGGCAGCTCGGCCTCTTGCACAGACTTTACTGATGTATTTCCAGACAGTGTTGTTTTAAACAAAAGGCTCACCCAGAAGGGATATGCTGAGAAAAAAAATATATATTTCTTTAACCAGAGAAATACACACAAATTCACAATCTAGTGCTTGGGGAAAGGAGTTACTTTCCGAGATGCTAGAAATGTAAACAATAATATTTTTTTAAAATTACATTTACATACATCTATTCATATATATGAAAACAGCCTCTTCCACTCACTAGCCCAGTATGCCATGAGGGATCTACCCTGGAACACAGAGGCAGGAGACATATGGGAACTGGTGACAATTTCACATTTCAAAGACAGAATGATTTCAGAAGAGAATGAATGCAAGTTCCCTTACATTTANATGCCTCATTTCAGTGAACCTTTTAGTGTTTTCTTCCATGGAAATTATTCTTGAGAATATATTCTCTCTCATACTCCTACAAAAATTTGGAGCCTTCCCTTCCTGTCCTTTTAGGAGCATTCTGTTTGTCTCCCAACCAGCACGGCCTGGCACCATTTAGGCAGGCTGTCAACTCTGGTGGCAAGACACTGCCAAAATTATTTGGGCCTTGAAGTCTTCCATGGTTCTTCAAAGAACCACACTACTCAAGGCAGGTATCTGCTACAGCAAGGAAATTCATCAAGAGAAAGCATAACTGCTCATTTATCTGATTTTTCACAGCGACACAGATGCAGGATACAAAGAAACATGGTGTCAACATGAACACAAACCCTGCGCAGTATTGACACACAGGCAGCATTTCTCTGAAGCTGCTGGTAAGGACTGCAGGCAAGGAGATGACCAATAATAATTTACAGACCTCTGCAGAGGCATGAAGTGCCCCACCAGGCAAAGACAGGAGTTCACTTATGAACTGTGCAAGTGGGCAGTAGAAGCTGGCATCACATTAATTACTTAACCCTACTGCAATGGACAATACTGGTCTTTGAGGCAAAGAAGTTACCTTATGCCTCCTGTGACAGAAAGAAAGTGCCAGATGATGCAGAGAGACCAAATCAACAAAAAAGAGTGTGCAGAAGCACTCAGACAGAGCCTCTATTTGTCATTGTGAATAAGAGGGGAAGGGAAGTTGCCAGGATAATAGTGATTTATTCACTTCTGCACTTAAGGTTCAGCTGAAGAGATTAAAAAATCATCTTATCACATGCAGGAAGAACCTAGCAGATTTAGGTCTAAAGCAAAGTAATAATCCAAGATTAGTAGTGGTTTGTGCTACAACTGTGACAAGTAATGCACAAAGTGAAGAGCACAGCAGGGTGTAACCTATATTAACAAGAATGAGAATTAGCTGACACTGATGTCCACAAGATAACGTCAGACCAATTTCCTTTTTGTGGCTTGCTGAAAGACAATCTGCAGAACAGAAAACCCTCAAGGTTGTCACACAGAATGTATCCAGCATTTGCAGAAAATACTGACCAGAAAATGTGAGAAATAAACTGTTTTATAACGTGAAGACTGAAGTAGGAGGAAGAGAATCTGAGGAGTCTCATTTAAAACTAGTAGATTAAAAAGAATAAATCTAAAAAAAGCAAAAAAAACCAGTCACAGTTGCATATGGGAGGAGGGAGGGTACAGGACAATACATCTGACACACCAAGGTGGTTAAAAACATTCTGGAAAAGAGGTTTCACGCCTTCTCTCTCCACACAGCATCTTTCCAAACCACTACTGAAAAAACCCTCTGTTCTATGACTTTTTGCACCCTTTATAGCCTCAAGAAGTATTCTGAGTGGGTTGTGCAAGTGTTTCTCTCTGTTCTATTGAAAGAAAGAAGACAGAGACCCATTCCAGAGATTGTTTTTAGAATGAGAGAGCTCTTCCCTTTCTATCTATACCCAAGCCTCCAGATGAGCCTGTGACTGTGTACTGATTTTTGCAGCATCAGACACCCCTGAAGTGTGACTGCCAAGCAGTGTTCTGTTACAGGATCAGCACGTGCTAGGAACCCTCAAACGTGTCTGTTCATCCCCACAACAAACTGTGCTCTCACCAGACAGATGCAGAGCAGTGCACAAGTGGCACACAAGAGGCTGATGCCATTCCCTCAGAACAAGAAGGAACTCAAGCCTATCACAAACACAGGCAGCCCACAGAGCGAGGGCTACCACCCCCAAAAAAACTGAGTCTGAGCACCTGTGAGGACTGTCCATGTAGACACCAGATTGATTTTGAATTATTTAGTTAAGTTAACAGCAAAAGATGAGGTTTGCTACAGGGAGCTTAATTGCATTTAGTCTGTGCAGTGGCTGTAATACGATCAACAGCAGTAATGACTATCTCACACAGCAAATGTAAAAACCCCATGCCTAACGTTAGAGAAATCTGAGTGATAACAAACAGCTTGACTGTTTTTGCAAGCTAACACTACAGAAAAACACATACACACTCCCCAAGTCCCTAAGAAGCCACAAATACATACATACATACTTACCGGCAATGGGAACAGCTTCCCATTTACTTTAATGCACAAACTATTAGGATAATTATCCTCTTGAGGGCAGCTTGTCTCTGCAAGGCATAGCCTGTATCCATAGAAAGAGAAAGCATCATTTTTAAGTGCCCTCACAAACATCCATCAGCCAATTATGTTTTCAGAGAACACTACACAAAATGTACCTGAGCTGAACTTGGACTGTGTAATCTCTCCTGCCTCCAGGCAAGAAGTCCCTGTGACAAAGAGAAAGAAAAAGAGAAGTACCCACTTAGCTGGACCCATATTGCAGCCACACAGAAAAACAACTGACACACCTGCCCCAGCATCACTAAACTTTGCCTTTATTTTTGTTTTATTGAGCTTATGAACATCTTACAAGTTATATTTCTGTTTAACTATTGCCAAGTTACACACTACTTCAGGATCAGCTTCCTCCATCAGAAGTTCATGGCAACAATAAAGTAGGATGATGCCAGGGATGAAAAAGCACCTATGAATTCTCATACTTTACAACATCAACCCTGGGAGAAACAGAAGAGCAGACTTCCATTCCTGCATCCAGAAGAAATGTAGGGAAGGTTCCCATTTCTCTAAAGATTTTAATTATTTGGAACCAAGTAATTGGTAGTTCTTTAACAGGATACATTTTTCACAAAATGCACACCAATTCTGTGCACAGCTGTTCCTGAAGGAATAGACACAAACTCAAGAGTAAGTTCAGTGAGGACTACCACTCTGAATCTGCAGAGAAAGTGATACATATGGTGTACCAAAACCTCACACTTTCCCCTGAAATTTTGTAGTTTACCTACACTACACCACACTCTTACTTCTTACCTGGAAATACAGATTTCTCTGACCTGTTGAGGTGTTAAAGCAAAGATAAAAAACTTCTCCTGGAACCTCTGAATACTGCTCTGTACTAGAAGAAGAAAAAAAGACACAAAAGAGGTTGAACCATGGTGATTAAAGCCATTGATTAAAACAGGATCTGCAGTTCATGCCTGGAACCAGGCGTAAGTCACTGAATATACTTGAATGGCAGTTGAACTGCATGTAACTTAACAAAAAATGCAATGGAACAAATATTTCGTTAAACTACACTCAGATGGTTTAATATCACATTATGATTCAGTACTAAAGCAGCTTGGCAAACTATGTTATAATCCTTTCTCCCAAAGGAGGAAGGTTAAAACAAATACACAACAAAATATTTCATTAAAAGGAATACCAGAGATGCCAACAACTACTGTAAGGCACTACAGGAAGAACATGTGCACCAGAAGTTATTAATGGACAGCTGGAAAATTCACAAACAGCTACAGGTAAACTGAATCTTTGGGGAGGACGAGATGGAGCACAACTCCACAAGCCAAAGAAGCCAGCTAGATTTCATGTCTGGAGTTACCCTTTAATGACATCTGGTAAAAAAATAAGTAAATACAACATCCACATCATAGTCCAACTTGTCTGTTGGTGATGGGAATTGGCAATATTTTAGTATTTAAAGTCCACAGTAGGCACATGTCACTTTTCTACATTCTTTAAAATTAAAGTTAAAAATTTTGACCTTAAAAAAAGGTAGATTAGACACGTCCAATTTAAACAGCAGGGAGGACAAATGCAAAAATAGCACAACTAAACCAGACAAATTTGGAAGAGCTGGACTGCCTTCTGCATGGTAACATTCAGGGGAGATTGTTTCCACACCCAGAAAAATAAAAAAAAGAAAAACAGACAAAAAGGAGGCAAATGTGAAATGGAACCCAGATGGAGCAAACACACACCAAGATCCTCAAGCAATTCCAAACAGCTACAGTGTGCACGTATGCACACACACAAACCACAGAGCACATTTGATATTTAAGAATAATACTTGAGCACATGTAAAAAAGGCAGTGGAAGTCTTTTGTTATTTAATTCGGTGTGGGTTAAAACTAAACCCCACATTTACACTTGTGCTCTCGTATTAGTGCAAAGGAACACCACACTCATTCCTTCTCAAGCATGAGGCAGTGAGGTGGACTATACTCCTAGCTCTCTGACTTAGCTGTTATTTAAACACTTAACTCTCAAATGCACAAAAAATGTGAGTGTCACTATGCACAAAGAAAAGTGACAACAGGCACTGTAATTACTGTTTGTTGGTAAAGTTTTCTGCTTTAGGTACTGGAGGATGGCAGATAATCAGTACATCCCTCACTGAAGTATGAGTCACAGCCTAAAAGACTTTATGATCAGTCAAGAAACTAAATTGTTTAAGAGGATGCAAACTACTTTACAAACATATCACTAGATAGTTAGGGATACGTTTTTTGCCATTTAAGATAAGCCAGACTGAATTTTAAGACAGAAGATGTAGTTTCAAATAATAAAAAATGTTCAAGACTGAGGCACATGGGGAAAATAAACCTGATTTCAGTTTATTTGGAAGACAATGTCCATCCACTCCATATTATAAGGAAGAGTATTGCAACAATGTGCAGGCTGAGAAACTACCACTACTGACTGAGCACAACACTGAACATCGAAGCACAAAGTATCTGTTTCAGTGCCAGATGTCAGAGCCTGCAGAATTTTTGGTGAGATAAGGGTAAAGTAGTGAACCAATGAACTCATTCTCTTCACCCTGTTGCAACTTGTAAATTACTAACAGTGAAATCATTTTTCTATTACCCCTGACAAAACTGCTCCTCATTTGCACTAGGCAGAAACTTCAGGCTCAAATCTTTCAGCCAGTGAGTGGAGGTTCAGACTAGACATTAGGAAACATTTTGTTACCAAGTGGGTGGCGAAACATCAGAACAGGGCACTAGGAAAAGCAGTCAATGCGGTAAGCTGTCAGTGTTCAAGAGGAATTTGGACAGTGCCAAACCATTATTAACTATTATTCTCTAACTCTTGCTCAGGCAATTGTATGATCATTGTAGGTATCTTCCAATTAAATTACCCCGCTCCTCTTTTTAATATTCAAAAGACAAAAGTCTTTAATCATATTACTTTTACAGCAAAAAGCTCTATTTTCTGAAATGTGGTTTTGCAGTTTTGGAGAAAATGGTGAAGAAAATGAAAAGGTAAACATGTAAGAGGAAAGTATTTTCCATTTGTCCCAGCTGCACAAAGCCACTGAAGTGTGGGCTCAAGCACTGTCAAAAGCAAAGCTTATTTAACGAATTAAGCAAGCTGCAGAGCCATTAAACACTTACCTAGACTCGTGGGTTTAATGAGCACGTCGAGCACATCGTAGAAAGGTAAGCTTTTCAGCTGAACATCAGGATGAACGGGCGGGATCGGAGGGGACGGCTGCTGCATCTCAAAGTGGGGCTTAGTGTCTTGGAGGAGCACGGAACTGACAGGCGAGGATGGAGACTGAGGCGTGACTGAGGTCGAAGGGAGAGGGTGGATGCCTGCCACAGCCAAGTCAGGCTCGACTGGAGAGGAGCTGCTGTCCAGGTTGAACGCCGCGGGTTTTATAGCTGACAAATCCGACAGCCCCTCGATCGTCCTTGGGTACCGACGCCGGTAGAGCTCTCGGATTTTGATCTGAACTGCCGGGCTGCAGCCGCTCTTCAGTAAGTGCAGTGCCCTCATCAGGAGGTCATGTTTGCGTCCACTTTTATTACGTCCAGCAAATCCCAGCAGCACTTGCAGTTCAGAAACACGAAAACTTGATACCATATTCTAGAAAGGAAGGAGGGAAAAGCACAGGTGAGCCAACAGCACCCCAAGGAGGCCATTTCAAGGAGCATGGCGTGGCATCTTTCATCACCTAATCTGACAGCTTGCTACTCGGTTACGGGTGCTGCGCACACCTTCACAGAAGTACAATTAATTTAAAATGAAAAAACAAAGCGTCCAGGATGCAGGTTGAGTTTGCCCGTGAAAGATTTGTTTCCATACTCGAACAATAGTAACAACAAAATATTAAATTCACAGCACAAGCACAAGCTGTACCCCAAAGAATTTGTCTCACTTTGTGGAATAAAATACCAAACCAGAAAAAAAAAAATGAAGTGGATCAGTATTATCACCTGTCTTCCAACACATTTTAAGTACTTCCTTATTTTATTTCTTAATTTCTGAATAGTTAATTGTGAAACTCCCTTTATTTTGGACATTTGTTAAAGGCATGCATAGGCAGAGATAGGCATATCAGGCCTCATTGCTGAAATATGCACAGCAAGGCAGA
Source organism: Thryothorus ludovicianus (assembly GCA_013397245.1). Lineage (NCBI taxonomy): Eukaryota > Metazoa > Chordata > Aves > Passeriformes > Certhiidae > Thryothorus > Thryothorus ludovicianus. The sequence continues at coordinate 348,872 of VZTB01004762.1, forward strand.
CAGTTCTTAAAAAGTTCTTGTATATTGTAGTATAATTGATTCTTAAAATACCACAAAGAACTCCCTCCCCTTTTCAGAACACATTCTGGTATCAAGTGTCACAAAGATATCTTCAAAACAAATAATACCATTTACTTGGTTATCAACGTTTGTTTTGGGAGAGGATTGAAATGTGTAGTTAAAAAACCTAGAATCCTTGTTTGTGAAAAATGTAAATACAAAAATCAAAAAGCCTACTATGCAAAAGGAAGCAATCTTGTGCCTTGCTATTACTAATAATTAATTTTGCACAGACACATCATCTCACATTTTTGTGAGCAATTTATACCTCCATTTCAGAACTATAAAGTTGTCCAGAATACTTCTAACCAACTTCCTTCTTATTTCTGGGAGACTCTTTCACCACAGCAAGGAGGTAAAGTTCTTAAAGGTGAAAGAATACCTGCCTTCAATCTGTGCTGCTGCACCAAGACAACCCCAGACTCAAGGGCTGGAGATGAAGGTGCTAGCAGAAGGCATGAATCCGCAGATATTTGGGATGATGCATAATTTTAAAAAACAGTTCAGAAGTGCATCTGGATTTTTATTAAAGCTCTGGGCATTGATTTCAGAAGGGACACAGCTCAAAACACACTGTTTTGACTTTAGCTTCCAAGTCCTTACTACATAGTTAACACTCCTGCTCTGAGACAGATCTGATCTCAGCTGAAGTTTTAACAGAACTTTTGCCCAAACATTGAGCAAGTAACCAAAAAAGTCAAAATCCTCCCTGTGCCCCTGGCTAGGTCCCTATTCTCTCTTTAATATTGTGAAAATTGTTTTGGCAGTAAGATCAGTGAATTTTGTCAGATGAAAACTGAACTTAAAATCACAGAATTGCTTAGGTTGGAATAGACCTCCAAGATAATCAAGTCCAACCACTGCTCCTGCATTGCTAAAGCCACCACGGACCCATGTCCCCAGATGCCACATCCACAAGGCTTTTAAAACCCTCCAGGGATGAGGAATCCACCACTGCCCTGGGCAACTTGTGCAGGGGCTGGACAACACCCTTGGTCAAGAAATGTTTCCCAGTATCAAATCTAGACCTCCCCTGGAACAACTTGAGGCCATTTTATCTTGTCCCTTGTTACCTGAGAGCAGAGCCCAACTTCCCCCAGCTCCCTCAGCCCTCCTGGGGCTCCATTCCATTGCCCAGCTCCGTTCTCTGCCCTGGACACGCTCCAGCCCCTCGGTGTCTCTCTTGTCCTGAGGGGCCCAGAGCTGTCCCCAGCACTGGAGGTGCTCCAGCAGTGATGGGCCCTGCCCTGGGGCTGTGTCACACCCTGGCTGGGACACCACGGGCACCTTGTCCACCTGGGCACACTCTGTCCCAAGTCCAAATCAATGGCTATTTCTTGTGTCCTTAAAACACAGCAGGAGTGAGTAGCCAGGACTTGCCTTCTTAAGGGCCACATTATTTATGCAAATAAAAAATGACCATCTAAAACACTGTGGCAGAAGCCTCATCTGGCACACCTTTTCCTCATCATTGATGAGACAAGGCTATCACATTTCAGCCCCTGATTTTCAACATTTCCATTTGGATCCCGTGACTCTTCTATCAAGAAGCTGCTCTGGTCAGAGCTAACACAGCAGCCTTCTCACAGGTATTCCCCCAACACCCTGTCTATAAAAGCACCACAGAGACAGCAGCCAGCAAAAAGTCATATGAGGCACTGAGTGGCTCACCCAAACTTCTGAAGAGGCCAACAGCAGATGTCACCTTAATTTCATCCCAGCAACTTCCCTCAACAAAACAATACAAGATGGAGAATGTTAGTTTCTACCTGGCATTCCCCTTCTATTTTTCCTTGCTCTAAGTCAAACAGTGATGAAAATAAAGTGTTTCAACATTCATAAAAAATAGCTTGAAGTACTGTAACATCTTTATAGTTATGACATAAAAGAGAAACTGTGTTAAAAGATCACACTAGTGTTCATGAATTTACAGGAAACTTCACATTGCATGCTTCTGTAGATAGCTGCATAAGCTTGATTGCAATGCCAGCTCCTTTATTTCAGATGGATTCCATAATCACAATGCAAATGAGTAAAATAATCCTTTACATTGAGATTATGGAAACAGCAAAATACACTCTACTACCCTGCCTCCTGCCTTCTGTGCATTCCTGCAAGTTAATCAAGGTGAAATGTACAGTCAGTCACGCCTCAACACAGCTAACATTTGTTAGAAAAAAATTTCACAAACCAGCACTTTGTTACAAGATGGATTTCATTTTACTAGAAGACATAGCCTGGCTTCAATACCACAGTAATCACAATTTTAAACTAACACCCACATTAAAAATGCTTGAGAGCATGAAAAATATACATGGTTTTGTCCATCAATGTAAAAATCCTACATAGGCTTTACAAAGAAGACTTGCAACAAGTGAGGTTTACAGGAATATCTAGAGAATAAGTTTTACAACATTTTCCCTCTAAAGCTGATTCCAGTTTCTCTTTAAGGCAACAACAAATGTGTATGAAAACACACATGCCAGGGCCTGAAGGGGCTCCAGGAGAGCTGCACAGGCACTGGGGACAAGGCCTGCAGGGACAGCACACAGGCAATGGCTGCCAGTGCCAGAGGGCAGGCACAGATGGGATCTTGGGCAGGAATTGCTGTGGCTGAGGCTGGGCAGGCCCTGGCACAGGGTGCCCAGAGCAGCTGGGGCTGCCCCTGCATCCCTGGCAGTGTCCAGGGCCAGGCTGGACATTGGGGCTGGGAGCAGCCTGGGACAGTGGGAGGTGTCCCTGCCCACGGCAGGGGGTGAAGCATTAAGGTCCATCCAAACCAAATCTATGATTCTGTATATATCTTCCTACTCCCTTTACAAATATAGAGTGGACATCCATTATCATCAAACAAACTTTTACTTTTATGTATGTCTGAGAACATTTATAATCATGGTGCAAGGCAGACACTGTTTCCAAGAAACCCTTATCAAGTTATTTTCTTTTCTTGATTTTCCAGCATATTGCAGAAGACTGCAGCCTCGTTATTAATATGCTTTTCACATCACTCAATTAAGATTACACATTCAAACTGTGTCATGTAGATGCCATTTTCTCTTAAGAGAAGTTCTTTACAGCTGCACAGCCCAATAAAAAAAGCTTTTTTAACACAAAACCAAAGCCATTTTGGTTTCAACGTTACTCCACAAACACAAAGTAGTTTGAAGGAACTCTAAGGAAGGAAATCAGACTGGTTAATTCAAGCACTTTTATATTCTAGAAATATTTTTCCCCCTGAAATTCATACTTGAAGGTTATAAGAAGTTTCATAGGTTTTTTGGTTTCTTAAACTTTAGCAGTCATGATTCATCAGCAGAAACACTGCTCTAAAGCATTAAGCCGTAGGTGTATCTGGAATGGCATTAATTTCCCAGGGAGGATGATGTTAAGGAGCCCAGGAAATGCTGACATGCCACTGAAATTAAGGGGCAGGCGTGTTTCAAAGCAAAGTAAGGGATCAAACATCTCTCCAAACAAGAACTGTGTGATTCTCCACGCTCCCCTGCAATATAAACACTCTACATCTCCCTCGCTTTTCATATCTATCTCAATGCGAGGTAACTGCAAATGCCTGTTTAATTCTTGATATATGTCTACAATAAGCAGCAACACCTGTGGCTTTCAGGGCAAGTACTGCTGGAGCAGCCAACTGGACACTTGCACTGCAGAAGCAATGCAGACTACTCAGAAGCACTGGTCAGCTTGCCCCGGAGAGCTCTGCTTCAGCGTCACTTCTGCTTCCAGGTAATCTCCAAAAAGTGTCTGAATGCTCTGCACAGAAGGGGACACACCAAGGACAGGTTCCACAAATCCTCACTCCTGACTTTAAGCCCTTCCAGGGACACTCAGCAAAGCAGTACATCTGTGACATCTTTTGCAGTAGGTTTGCGTCCGTGCTGACCTACAGCAGGCTAGAAATGAGTAATGATGGCCAGGAAAAACAACCTGTGTCCTGGGATGGTTGAAAACCTCTCTGCTGAGTGAAAATGTTTTCTCAAACAGATATAACCAGAGATAAAGAAATGCAAGTCACAGGGAAAAATTAAGATGCCATTATTGAAATCTGTGTCAGTAGAACAGGACAGCAAAAGCAGCTCTAAAGAAAACCATAGTCAATGCAAATCAAAACCACCAGATCCTCAGTATTATGGAGATTTTCCTCTGCACAGACTCTAGCCTGGCTCCTAAATTAGGAATTAGCTCCAAAGCCACATGCATTTAATAACAGCAAAAATCTTAAGTTAAACAAACAAAAATATTTAAGACATTCAAAACAGAGCTTGGCCATCTCACTGCAGCCTCTTTTTAAGACTACCCTAAACCATATCATCTCCTTCCTCCCCCCATCACTGTATCTCAGTTAATTGTTAATGATTTTACATACAACAAACTTTTAAGGTATCTCAATAAACCTCAATGACCTAGAATAGTGACTGAGAAGCTATGGAGAACACATGAATTTCATGCAGATGCAAGGTAATAGCACATTATCATAGGTTATTAGGAGTATTTCATCAGCATTTTTTGTTATCGAATACACTCAATTTAACTGCAACCTAAGGATCATTACAGCACCAAGAGCTACTTCTCAATATCTGTTCTGTCCACCATCTTAAGCTTAACCCAGATCATGATGTGGAATTTGATTCCTACATCAAAAACATAAACTGGTTGGCATATACAATAAATTATATTAACACAGATAAAATAAAATTGTGTTTGGCAATGAGCTTGAGAAGGACACATGAAAACAGCTCTCAGCATTTTCTTGTTAGCAATTTGGCACTAAGCACTGCTTCACCTGGTAAATGTGAGGCAGTCACACTGTTCTTCCAGACTGGAAAAATAGAGCAAGAGAAGTAGAAAGACACCAAGTCTCCTGTGAACAAGAGATCCAATATATAAAAGAATGAGACTTCAACTTCTGTATTTTAATATGATACCCAAACAACATTTCTCTTCTCATTTGAATCTTTTGTGTGACTTATTTGGTGTGCAAGAGCAAAAAGTGAAAGTGGTCCTCCTTCCAGCATTAATAAACATGGTTTTCCAGTAAATTTTGTGCAGTCTTTCCTGCCAGAAAGGGTATATTACCACGCTTCCATCTCTCCTCAACCAAATGAGCTCTTTTCCACAACAGCTATGAAACCAACCACAAGTGTCCCAGACTAGTTTTGGCACAGACAGAGCTATCTGCCTATAAAGAGCCTTCTTTTCTGCCCCATAAAGGTGACACTAACAAATCACTTCAAAACATGATTAAACATGAACTATGAGACTGATGCTGTCACCTAAACTAGCGACCTGTTTCAAAGACTGCACCCTATTGGTTTCCACTTTGGGAGTCAGGACGCCAGCAGAAACACAAGGGACCCAAGAATACTAAATAATATGCAACTGATCCTCTTATCTGCAGCATTTCGTTGAGAGTCAACAAGCTTCAAGCCAAATCTTGGTGAGTTCAGAATCTGCTGGGAGCTGGAATCGTTTTCTCACAGATGGCTCTCAGAAGGAGCTGTAGTTCCCCCCACTTCTGGGCCAATTCTGTTCAAAAATGTGTCTACTCGTCATCTCTGGCCTCCACAGCAGACTGATGATTCTGTTCCACATCCGCCAGTGCCTGAGTAATTCCTTCAACATTTACTGGGCTGCTCTGGAGAGGGGATTATGGATAAAGGTACGAGCCACATTTAAAAACACATCTGTGAACAGCAGCTCTGGAAATGGTATCTCAAAACTAACTACAACTCACAACGAGACACAATAGAGTTGTGCTCTCCACATCTCAGCCACTCCCTAATACTCCAGAAACCAGTAATCAATAACAGGAATCAATAAACACTACTAGTTAATAAAAGCTGAATCACCTGGTCTGGAAGGGTAAGCCTTAGACCAGACATTTTCACTAACATCTTGAAAAGTAGCAAATGTGGTTACAGCTACATCCAAACCCTTTAACAAAACTGAAGATTTCCAAAAGGCCTGATGTAACAGCAGGTTTCTTGAAGTCTGGTTTCTTTCACTATAACCTCTCATTTACAACCCTGGGTCCCAGCCCCACAGAACTTTTACTGTGAAGATCCAGAGGGTGCCAGGGGTAGTCCTAGCAAATATTAAAACACTCCTTTGCCCT
>VZTB01004762.1:361948-407888 GCA_013397245.1 Thryothorus ludovicianus
GACTTTTGGTCCTTCTAAATTTTTTCTTAGGCCATTTTCTCTCCCATTCTATAACCACCACACAAAAATTTCTTTCAAATCTCCTTCTTTTGTTTTTCTAGTAACTAGAATTAATCTCTTTTGCTCTTTCCTCAATACACTGCTGTTTTATCACAATTTCTCGCACATACACATCAACTCCAGGCTTCCACTCCACAGCTACCCAGTCATCTTTGCTAAATTTCAACATTTCCATTATTTTTCTTTCCACCAAACTTTTAAGAAACCTACCTCAAATGTGAGAAATTCTTCGGGCATCTGAAACTTCTGCTTCTTCTTGTACCTCCATCTCCGATACCCCTTTCTTCCTCTCCTCTTTCTTCTCACTAAACCTTCTGCTGCAACTCCTGAATCATTTCCCAGGCTCCTACCTCCAGCATTTTCCAAATTTTCAGTGTTGGTGTTAAAACTCAGCCCAGCATTAGCCATTGGAGGAGGAGACCTTCTCCAAGGCAGCCGGGACATACTCCTATCTCCCAGAAAAAACACGGAATCATTCACTGGTGCTTTTGTTTTCCTCAGCTGGCTCTAATTAGGGTAAGGAATGAGCCTATAGGTGCTAAGCAACCTGCCCCCTAAATTGAGGCTTGTTAGGAAAAAAAAAAACCATCTGGTTTCAACCTTTTCTAGTGCTCTGCACAGTATGTCCATACAAACACTGCCTCTTCCCACAGCTGTATTAACTACGGAGAGGCATCTGAACATCCAAGTAAACCCTCCCAGCCTTCCACAAACGCTGCAGTTAAAAAAAAAAACAACCAAACAAAAACAAACAACCCCCCCCAAACAACAAGAACAACAACAAAACACTCTACAGCTGCTCCCAGGATTTCGACAATTGTTCTTATCAGCATTATACCTCATCAAACCCCTCCTATGCTCCTTAACCAGCTGCTAACAGACTACAGAGTGTGAACTGGAGGCAGGGATGGGGCCGGGGTGAGCGGGTGGAAAGTAGATTTGTTTTGTGTGTGCTGTGTTTAAAAGGAAAGAATTTTATGAGGTCAGCCTTAAGCTCCTCCATCATATCCCGTATCCCACAGTTATTCTTAAGGTAACATTTTAAGTCAATGGCAAAAATATTAAAGTGGTGGTCAGTGCCTACAACCCTCTTGTATGAGGTTTAGAGCCGTCAAAGCACAGAGGCTGAAAGACACTCTTAATCATGCTGCTGACAAAAAAAAAAAAATGTGGGCTCTGGCTATAATATAAAATATTCTAAGTTGGATACTCAGGTTGGATGGGGCTTAGAGTAACCTGGTCTAGTGGAAAGTGTCCCTATCTGAGGCAGGGCATTGGAACTGGATGGTCTTTATTAAGGTCCCTTCTAACCCTAACTATCATGTGGTTCTCTGATTCTGCTTATTGGAAAAAAATAATTTATATACTCTGCATTGTATCTGCATTTTCTATGCAGCTGTTAGATAAAACAGAGTTTAGATGGGACATAATCTTCTGTCAAGGTGATGCCATTTGGGTTTTACCTTTCTTTCTATGTTCTCTGTATTCTTCACACAATGTTTGTAACTCTATCACCTATTTTATTAGTAGCTAGTTTTCCCAGTACTTTTCCATGTCCTTTCCCTAAGCAGAAAGACAAAACAAATTTCAGAGCTCCATGCTCCAGGGGTACAAGGCTCCAATTCTGTCTTGGTTCTTCCAGGGAACCAAGGCTGAGAACAACTCTTGGAGATACATTCTCGTGGACAAAGTACAGCCAGTGCCGAAGGGGGGCTCCAGAGAAGGGGCTGGACTTGGGGGGAATTGCATCAGCACTTATCCTCCTAAATGCTGCTTTTTATCAATTATGTTAATTTCATAAATCCTATCAAAATGCATTCACCCCTAGGGGGGTAGGTTTTTGTTGACATCTTTCCGTAACTACTCCTGAAGGACTTCATCAAAGATCCTCTTTTATATTACCTCCTTACTAAAATTATCGCGAGTTTCACTTCGAGTCTGGGCAGAAGGCAACAAAGGCACAAGATTGCTACAGTTATAACTACATTGACAACAGATACATTATAGTTTAGAAAAACCCAAATTAGAAACCTAATGTACTCATATATATCCTAATCACTTGTGATAAGGAAATACTAATTTTGCCTGCCCATCGCAACACACCACAGTGATTTGGTAATAAGACCAACAGCAAAATATTTTGCTATGAAGTTGTTTGCTTCATTATTATTTTTATTAAATTATGTCTATTGATGTAGGCCTTGAGTCTTGAACACCGCCTCCCTGATTGTGGATGAGCATTTGCCTCTATGGACAGTTTTTGTAAAAATTACCCTCAATTTTTGTTCAAAGGATTTGAAGAGTCTCTTTAATCTATCAAAACTATAGGAAACCACATATTAAAGTAGCACTACCCCTTTAACAGTAATGGTGGAAAACTCACCTATCAAGCACAGCTCTGAAACCAGGCTATTCTCCCAAAGTGATGAACTTGGGATGGCTGGAATTCTAACTTCAATTACAGGAATTTTTCTTTCAGACAAATTCGGAGCCATAAAAAAAGAAGCCCACAATAATGGAAAAACAGATGTGTTACCCACTCTACTACCACATTAAGGCCACAAAATTAAGCACACATTCTACTAGGAGGGGACCGAAGTTAGGGAAACATTAATCTCATCCACTTTGAAAAAACCTCCATGTTTTATGGGACAAATGTAATAAAAAATACGTGTATTAAATTGCATCCTGGACAAGATGAATGTGTATTACATTTGAAGCACAACTGCCTGAGCTGTGAACACACACTGAAACCTGTGTGGGCATGTACCAGATTGGGAAAGTTTTGGAAAAGGGCTGGGGAAAAATTCCAGAGTGGGAACAAAGTGACACCAAAAGGACAAAGCCAAAATGGAGTACTGACGATATGCTGAGGAGTATTTTTGGAAGAAGACCTTGATGTCTGGAAAAAATGTATTTTTGAGGATGAGATGCTAAGCAAGTGTGGTATAGAATCCCAGAATGTTTTGGGTTGGAAGAGACCTTAAAACTCATCCAATTCCATTGCCCTGCCGTGGCCAGGGGCACCTCCCATTAGGCCAAGTTGTGTTGCATGATGTTGAGAATCTGTGATTCCTGGATTTGGGAACAGGGATAATAAAACCCCTATCCACAGAGCTGTTGGGTGTTGTGCATGTGTCCATCAATTCCTCCTCCCACTGTGTGAGAAAAGCACAGGATTCCTCACAAAAGAAGAGTTTTGGTAGCGGTCCTAAGATTGAGCTTTACGTTTCGTCTTGCCCGACCAGAGGTTCTCCTCCAGCTAGACTGAAGCTGCACCATGTCCAACAGGCACAATTCACCTCTCCAACTGAGATGCTAATTTTGAGGAATTAAGGATTTTAGAAAAGTTAAGATTACAGTTAGAATAGATGCTGTGTTAGCTAAAAATAAAAAGAGACAAATAAGCTTTATCCAGCAGAAGCCGGATCTCAGATAAGATATCCAAGATCTAATAACTCATTGCTTGTCAATTTTATGGACAATAGCCAGCTTTCCATGACAGGAAACAGACTGAATGCAGGAAACTGCAAACTCTACCAAGGATTAATTTGTCACAAATACCCTGTAAAGGTAAAAACGTCAAAGTGAAGAAAACTTAGTTTACTTCATCATTTTAATTGATTCCTCATACTCATTTCAGGAAACAAACCACACATGCTCAATAGCCTCCTTGCCAATTAGCATACGAAGCAAAGAAGGGGAAATGACAAGGGTATGAATATGCATTTGTATTTTGTATATTCAACATTTTTGTACATAAAACCTTTGTAATCACCTATGAAACTTTGCAGTGTGCATTAGGGAGATATCCCACACACTGCCCGGGCTGTAATAAAACATACACTCCAAACAGTTAGAGAGTCTTAGTCTGTTAACAGATGGACATTGATATTAGATCAATGTTCATATTTCTTTAATTGACAATAATTCCCACCCTGAACCCCAGGAGCGCTTCTCACAGCCCTGCGTTCCCTCACAGCGCTGCTCTCCATTTTAGTGCCCACTGGCGCATCCTTGGTGTGAAAGGCAAACTGGACTCTGCTGTTTCTCCAGCACACTTCAGCTGTGTGGGTGAGCTCCGCATGTTCAACAGCGCACTGAGCTGGGCTGCGCTCATTTCGGTTCTTTCTGCTTGATTTGGTCTGCTTGGGATGGGGTTTGGTTGGACTGGCATGGTTTGGGTTGTTTTGTCTTGTTTGGGGTCGGTTTGGCTTAGATTAGCATATTTTGGGTTGTTTTGGCTTGTTGTGGTTTGTTTTAGCTTCTTTTGGCGTGGTTTCGTCCGTTTCGGATTGTTTTGGGGCCTGACCAACCCGTCCCCTCAGCTCGAGCCCCTCACCCCGCTCCACCCAGGCGAGCCCGGCGCCCATTGGCCAGCTCCGCCTTCCGCCCACTCTACTCTACTCGTGATTGGACAGATCTTCAGTCAATCTTTCACCTTCCGACGTTCCGATTGGCTAATCTGGGAAGGCGGGGCACGCCTGTTCCCCTCGGGGGTCGGCGGGGCGCGGGTCCGGGAGCTCGGTGCGTTATTCCGGGCGGCGTTCCCGGTAAGATTCCCGGCGGCATCTCTTGCCGCCATGGAGCTCTCCTGCCAGGCGCTGAGAACCACCCACCAGACGAGGGAAGCGGTGAGAACCGGCGGGGCGGGCGGCTGCGCGTCGCCGTTGCCATGTCAACGGGGGGGCGGTGCGCTCTGCGCATGCGCGGGGGTTGGAGGTGTCATGGCGGCGGGGTCGGGGCTGGGCGTGAGGGGAAGGGGCGGGGGTGGCTCCCCCCAAGCGCTCTCTAAATGGTTCGGGAGCAGTGGGCGCGGCCAAAGTAGACAGTCCGTATCCGTATTCCTTCCTTCACTCGCTCGTGTTTCTAAAAATACTGCCCCATCCCTGGTAGTGTGCCAGATAGGGTTGGACAGGGCTTGGAGCAACCTGGGATAGTGGAAAGTGACCTGCTCATGGCAGGGCTTGGAACTGTACGGTCTTAATGTCACTACCAACCCAAACCATCCTGTGATTCGATGATTCTATGGTTCTTGCTCTAGAAAGCCCAGTTACAGCGAGATTTTGCTGTATTTCATAACCTGTTCTTTTGCTTCCATCTGCTGGTTAAATTACACCAGCGGGAGAGAGGCTACAGGGATGCTAAAAGCCTTTCCCATAAAGCTGTTGGGTGCTGTGCTTGCATATCTCAATCCCTCTTCCCACTTGAGAGTGAAAAGGATTCTTCACAGATGAGACATTTTGGGAGGAGACCTGAGACTGAGCTTTAGATAATATAGCAACGTCTTGTAGAATCATAGAATATTCTGGGCTGGAAGGCATCCACAAGGGTCATCATGTTCTTTCTCCAGGCCTTGCACAGCACAGCTCCAAAACTCACACCATGTTCTTGAGAGCATTGTCAAAACACTCCTGGAGCTCTGTCAGCCTTGGACCACTACTTAGGGTGCCTGGCCAGCCTCTGGGGGAAGAACCTTTTCCTGATGTCCAGCCTAAAACTCCCCTGGCCCAGTTCCATGAAATTCCCTTGGGTCCTGTCAAGGGTCACCAGGGATAAGATATTAGTACCTGCCTCTTGGTTTCCTCTCCTCAGGAAGTTTTATAGGATAAATATGTTTACCTAGGAATGGGATCCTCTAGCAGAGTCTCTTTCTGAGCCCTAAAGTGAATTCAGAACTCAACCACTGAGAATAGAACCTGAAGGTGTGTTATTGAAACAGCATCAACATGCAGCAGGAGAAGAGAAAAGGGAGCCTGATTTTTAACCTCACCAGTGGGGTTTGCATGGCCTTTGTCCCAAGGATGGTACTGGGTACTAAAAGCAGAAATCTCTGTGGGACTGGGAACTGGAGCTCAAGAGCTCTTCCCTGTCAGTTGTGCCACAGGATTGGTTTGATGGTGCTTTTGGTAAACTGGCTTCTCCATAGCCTTTTGTCAGGATGGATTTGAAGACAACAGTTTATATTTTGAGTATGGAGACAAGGGAGTTGTTTGTGTTTCGCAGAAGAGTAGAAGTTCAGAGCCTCTTTTTTTTAATTAGTGACTTGAAGAACCACCTGAAGCTGCCAAGAGGATTTTTTGATTCTTGTTCCCAGTCATGAGTTCTATGGTGAGCTTGCTGTATGTCTTTAATTATGAAAGCTCATTGTAATCCTTGAAAAACTTTGGCACATCTATTGTTTGCAGCAGCCTTGTATAATTTGGAAGACAGAAGAGGGCAAAGCGCCCTTTCTTTGTCCTGGGAAATTCTATTCAATGGCCGCCAAGTTATCCATTGTTTGAAAGTTACCAGTTCCATTCTCTGCTTGTGTTTCTCAAAAAGTACGGTCAGCAAGCCAGACAAGAACTGAACATTCAGCCCTCTGAAAAGCCTGTCAAGGGTGCAAATATCCAAAGGCTGTGTAGAATGGAAAGCTATGGGAATACAGGGTGGTGGAGGGGGGAGAGAAACTAGCTGAGCCCATGAAGCCTCTCTACCCTGGCACAGGGTGCCAGCTTGGTTTTGAGGAACTCCATACTTGTCAGCATCCTGGGATCCCAAGGACAAAGAGGGAAGGGGCTCTGTGTGTGTTAGGATTAGTGCTTGCCCTGTGTGCTTGCACAGCCACCTGTCTCCCCCTTTTCTGAATTCCTGATCAGAGACCTTTCTGAACACTGCCCCAGCTGGATGTCCTTAGGGTGCATACACTAAAGCAGAATAGTTCTTATTCCTGAGCTCCCCAGATGATGACTTACTCTTGTAGCTCTTTATTTTTCATCCCAACAAATATACTCACGCAGAATGTGTAGGGTCAAATGATAATGAAACGTTACTGAGTTAAATTAATCTTTTAATAGGTTCATTAATTTCAGGAAATTACACAAGAGACTTGGATGATTTAGAATGTAAGTGTATTTTGGTGAAAGGTGTGGAAATGACTAAGCAAACAATTGCACCTGAAGATGCACAACTCTGAGTTTAATTTAATTACTCAAAAGAAGGAATACGTGCAACTCTTTTGTTAAGCTAGAAATAAAGAAAATAACACTATCAGTGTTGAATCTAAGTAGTTAAACACTCAACTATTTAGTTTTTAAAACAAGATCACATTTGAGTGCCTTAAGGTTTTATTAATTTCATGGACCCCAAAATCCCCTATAGTAATTGAAAATTTAATTACATATGTTTTTCTGTTCTTTTAAGAGTGGAAGCTTATTAAACTTTAAACATTTAAACATCTATTGAAATACCAGTGGCTATAAACAACATTCAATTCTAAATACTAATTAAACAGGAAGGCTAGATCAGTATAAAGCTAAACTGAATTTTAAGTAACTTTGCACTTGTAAGTGCTCCTGTTTTCTTAATGCTGTGTAAGATTTGCCATTTCCTCTCTAAGCACAAGAGAAGCCCTGGGCAGTGTTAGTATCTGCCTGGACTTTGGCAGGCAGGTTTTTTTGTGGACATAAGTGCAGAGGGTCAGTCTCTAGAGGACAAACTGGAGCTCAGGACAGCAGATCAGGGCAGGCAGAGAGCTCTTTTGAGGGGACAGATAAAGCTGCTGGTGGCACTGACACAGATAGAGGCTCCTCTGCCTCTTGGGAAGAGTCTGTGCTAAAGGTGAAATAATAATGCACTAAAATAATGGCTAAAATAATAAGGAAATGCAGGAAAGGGATTTGTGACACTGGTCAGGCAATGATCCCTGTGCCACTCGTACACCAGATTCGTGACTTGGTAACAGTTGCATGTTGAAAGATGCTGGATTTTTCTTTGTTTTATGGAACACCCACAGACTTCAGTTTATGGTACCTCAGTTTTGTTTTTCAGGTTCAACGGAATACAAGTCATTGTCAGTTGATCGACCGATTAACAACTTACTTAATTTTCTTTGCTCAAATGTCTGACTTCTCAAAATCAGCCATTGCTGTTTGCATTCTTCTTAAGAAAAGTTAAAGACAGAATTAACCTCTCAGTCTCTTTTAAATTAAACTCTCTTCTCATTTTTAGATGGAGCTTTTTTGGGATGTAAATGTTCATTTTTCCATCTGTTTGGTCAGCACAACCAGAAGAACATTGCTGTGTCAAGGTTTAAGTAGGTGGCTCACACATGGACACAGTGTTGTGCTACCCCCACAGCAAGTCTGTATTTAAATTAATTGAGATGCTGCCAATCACTGTATCACAATTTATACTAGAACCTAAAATGCTTTAGGGATAGCAGAAGTAACAAGAGGGGTGAGCAGCAGATGACATGCCAGAACACAAATTCTTTTCAAGGAAAGTCCCAAGCATAGATCATGAACCCTGTCAGTCCATCAGGCAGAGGCAATTCCTCTCTTGTCAGAATATCCATGTATATTACATGAAACACTTGATGTGTTTGTCTTCTGTGGCAGCCACTCTGTTTGCATACTGTGTTTTAAATATTTAGAAGTAGCTGTAGCCTTGCCCTTTGATATGTTGCCAAACACAGCAGTTAATCTTTCTCACCATAAACCTTCAGGAACAATGGCATTTCAAAGGATGTACAGGTGGGATTCTCAGCAACTGATGAGTCCAGCTTCCTTCTTGCATTTCCAGGTGTGTTTTGGAAGATTCAGGTCATCCAGGAGAAATGGTAAAAGGGCAACAATTCAAAATCTGTTTTCCAAGTACCAGCACATCAAAAGATTAAGAAGTAAAAGACCTTTTCAATCTTAGTGTGTGTGTGTTCTCTCTTTGCTCATGGCAATTCTCAGAAATGGTTCATTTCTTGTTGCTGCACTTCCCAGGGACCAATCTTCTTCATTCAAGAGTTAACAATCTACAAAATATTTACCCAGCACTCCTTTCTCCCCAAAATGGTTCAGAAAAATTATCTTTGTACCACCACTGGAGTGGTATTATAACTTCCACTGAAGTGGTATTATAACTTCCTTTTAGAAACACTTTCTCAAGAGTGTGTTAAGGGTAGTAAAGGTAGAAAGGTGTTATGATTTTTTCCCTTTTCCCCAGCCAGTTTTAACTTTCATTCTAGAAAACCAGAATGAAGATTCAATGAATCTTTTTTCAATATGTGAAATGCCAATACACTTTGGCTCTGCAGGAAACGTTAAGAGCAAACCCCAGCTCTTCCTTAGTCGTGACACTAGATGGCCCCACGACTGAAGCAAACGTCCCAGGAAGTACCTCCTGGACTGGGATATTCTTTCCCAGTTCTACCCAGTACTTTTTGCAGGCTGGCAGATTTTATTCCAAATAAAACAGTAGCTGATGGTGCTGTCTCGATTGTTGAAATTAGCAGTGGAATGCCATGTGATACCCAGCGCTGTGTACAGAGCAGAGGAAAGTCTAACCTAGCAAAGGAATGGTGCATAAAGAGATAAATTGGTTTTGTATCACCCAAAAAGACCTTTGACTTTTGGAATATATGATTTCTACTATGTGAAGTTTCCTATGATTGCTCTCTTCCAAGAGACCAGAAAGAATAATGGTCTTTATGTGTGTGTATTTCTTTTGCACATCTTGTGGGGTTCAAAAACATCAGCCTTGGTCTGTAGTAGTTCCTTGGCATCTTTGCGTGCCAGGCACAGGCACAGAGCAGCCCAAGTCCCTGATACAGGTCGTGGGGCTCTGTTTGCAGTATGGAGAGGACAGAAATCTGTGTTTGTCACCTGCAGGCAGCACACTTGGGCTGGGCTTCTTCTTCTTGTGGGTGGATGTGGGTGCTGCTCGATTGGGATAGCAGGGAAGGAAATCGTGTAGCTTCATTGTGATCAGGGGTGTATGTGTGTTGTACAAGCAACAGAAATTGCTGCTCTTTCCCCATCCATTAAGTGCCACTCCTCCATGTTCACACCGGGTCCTCACAAGTAATCACAGAATTGTAGAAAAGACAGAATTCCTCAGGTTGGAGGGGACCAATGAGGATCATCAAGTCTCAATGCCTCCCAGCCTGAAAGAGAAGGGAAGTCATTAGTTTGCCTAAATCTGTGTTTGGTCATACCTACTTCCCCTGTGGTCACAGTTTCAAGTTCCAGTGAGGCAGACCAAAGGCAATGTGCTGATTTCTAGAGCTTTCATTGTAGCACCTTCTGGTATGACCCGAAAATCTCAGTTTTCTGCAGACACTGAGCATATATGGCATGTTCCATCAGAGTAAGGCTTTATTCTGTCATCTTGGATGATTCTGTTTCAACTGCTCCTTTTTCTCTACTTAATATTGCTTCTGATACTCTCAGATGAAATTTCTCAGATGAATGAAGACAAGGATGTTTTATGCTGCCTTGTTTTTATTGCTGACCCATTCGTGAATGACTTTGGGTTCTCCAGTCTGTGCCAAGACATCCACAGGGCTGACTCCATATTGAAATGTCTTCATTTTGAGTCCTGATTTGGTCAGTCCTGTGTTAAAATTGTGCAAGTTTCGTGTTATCCCAATCCACTAATTCTTCCAGTGTCTGTGTTTCATTTGTTGTGTTTATACATCAAGGCCTATGAAATGGGAGGTGTCAGTGAGGGTTGCAGCTGGTCTTTGTAAGTAGAGTCATGCAGATCCCAGACCTGTTCACCAGCCCCTCTTCTCCAGGCACTCGGAGAACAGGTTTCTAGTTGCCAGGGAAGGACACAGCCAGGATGGAGCATAAGGTTTCCTTGAACAGTCCCTGAAGCATTGAGGTCTGCAAGAGTCCTGCCCTGAAATTCACAGCAGTCTGAACATGTTGGGAGCCATAACCATAGTAAGGGAAGTAAGTTATTTGTTCAACCCTAAAGTAATTTTCTCTTCTCTAGGAAAGGTTTCTACCCATCCAATAGCCCTGATAATGTCTAAGAAAAATTAGATTGAAAACCACTTTCCTTGTGTTTATTAACAGTGAGTTGTTTTACAGTTCTTACATGCTGTTGTGTTAATTTGTTTGTTTCCAGAGGCTACATTTAGATGCTGTTTACAGCAATAAAAAGAATATTACATTTGATCTAGAGTTCTGTCTTAATTCACAGGAGGAGATGCGAACAGAAGCTCGTCGGAAAAATCTCCTCATTCTAATTTTGCATTATTTAATCGAGGAAGGGTATGTTTTTTAAATAATAGTGCTCTACCCTTGTGGGACTGTGTGTATCTGACCTGTTGTACTGCATCTTTCTGTCTTCTGTTGGCTGAATGGACAATGTGGGCCTTTGGATTGATGTGAGGAAGTGGTAAACTATCATGCGGTGTCCACACAGTTTGTTTTGTTAAATTGTTTCAGTTTCTGAAACAAAAATTCCCTACATAATTTAAAAATTCTTTAGATCAGCCAGCAAGGTTTATTAAAATAGAGTTTATGCTTCTATAAGAATAGGATTGTGGACAGGTTAAAGATACCATAGGCTTACTAGTGCCGTTGTTTGCTTCTTCTCTCAGAAATCAGAGTAAGATAATGAATCTTGTTTTTTTGATCTTTGTTTGTTTTGTTTTTAAATTACCAGATATGTTGATGCTGCAAATGCTTTGGAACAAGAGACAAAATTAGGTTTACGTGGCTTTGAAGTTTGTGACAACATTGATCTTGAGACAATTTTGATGGAATATGAAAGCTACTATTTTGTAAAATTTCAGAAGTATCCCAAAATTACCAAAAAGGTCCTGGACACTGGTATGTGGCTCTGATCCAAAAAGAAAACTTTTGTTTCCAAAGTCTAAAATGCATATTTCCCTACTGTGCTCACAGCCCTTGTCATGTATATCAGCATTTTCTATTCCAACCCTTACAGTTACAGATCTGTAGTTCTAGCACATGAGAAATGTGACTTCGAGCCCTTATGCTTTTCTTTTTTCTTTATGTAAAGGAGCTAGAAGGTGGCAATTTTCTGTCTTTAGAAAGCTGCTTTTGGAAAATGTCAGCTAAGTGGAAAGCATTATGGCAGAGGTATATTTATCCACTTTCTTCTCATGGTGAGAGAATAGTAAATGAATGATTCAGAATAAGACAAATCAGAATATGAGCATTCTGTTATGACCCTGAGAGCCTGAATGGTTTTGCACTTGAGCACAAAAAGTAACTTGGAGAAGCCAAAAGAACAACTGTATGAGAATAAGTGATGAAGAGCTTGAAGGAAAAAATTCTTCGTGGAAAGGGTTGTCAAACCCTGGCACAGGCTGCTTGAGGAAGTGGTGGAGCAACATCCCTGAAAGTGTTCAAAACACATGTGGATGTGGCACTTGGGGACATGGGTCAGTGGTGGCCACTGCAGGGGTGGAGGAGTGATTGGACTGGATGGTCTTAGAGTTATGTTCCAGCTTAAAGGGTTTAGTGATTATTTACTTGAAAAAGGCATGTACATCTAGAACCTATGGACTGGTGTTAATACAAACAGGAAGAACAGCCTTGCAGGACAAAACAGAAAGGATCTGTTATGAGTCAAAAATGAAAATGTGGTACAAAGCATTTTTTCATATCATAATAAAACTGAGCAGTAGTCAAAACTGAATCCATGATCTAAGTAAAAAATAGCTCCCAAAAAGCTGTTCTTGGACCCTTAGAAGCTCTCATTATGCATTTTTTGGTCAGTAAAGTTTCTTGGGCATGGAGTAGTCTGCTATTACCTAAGCTCAGATTTGTGACCATGCTGGCAGGGAGGTGTCATCCTTTTCCCCTAAAGCATAAGCAGCCTCTTCTCCTGGTAGTTTGCACCATGCCCTAAATTGTGCCCATGGCCAGACTTGGATATCTAAACAAAATCCTTAGTGTGATGCTCCTTCCTACTGAATTCTTTGCAGGACTTTTGGCAAGTTCTAGAGTAACAGGCTGGTAATTTCCATGCTGAATTCCAGTTGGAAGTGTTGTAGGTACCCCCACAAGATTACATGTTGCTCCATGGGCTCTGCTGCCCCTAAACACACCGTGTTCCCAAGCTCCTTCTGGGAAAGAGCTGTTTGGGAAGGATTATTTTATATAAGTGTCTGAGCACTGTGAGTGGAAGAGCACTGTACAGAGAACACTGAAAGGAGATGTGTTTTGGAGCAACCAGGGCCATGCTGGTAGCATACAAACCCTTGGCTTCATGAGTTCACATCTGGGCTTTGCGAGTTTGTGGAAAAAAATAAAATCTCTCCTTTGACAGAAATGGCTTCATATTATATAAATGTGAAAAATAACATAGTTTGATAACTGCTGTTGCAATGTGACATTTTTTCTGTTTTGTTATATTGAATTTGATTCCTCTTCAGAGGGGTAAGGCAAATTCATATTTCCCAATTCAGCAATGAAAAGATTATTAGCATTAAATAAGCATTCTGTGTGATATATTAAATTATTGTACTTAATCTAATTTCTGTTAGTGTCCATTTTACTGTGAATATGATACTGATTTTAAAGTGTAAGCAGAGAAACCAAAGACTGAATGAGCTAAAATGTAAAAAGCTTGAAGCAAAACCTCTCTCACCAGCACCAGTTTGTTTTCAATAAGTTTTTACAAGCTTGCAGTGTTTATACTTATGCTATTCCTATTTATGCATTATTACTTCCAAGGTAATTATTGTGCACTTAAAAATATTTTTAAGGAGAAAAAAAAGGTTCAAATTGCCCTCTTTTATATCCTTAATTATTTTCCATTTTAATATTAATTTTGCCACAGCAGAAAATAAACAACAGCTGAGAAGTGGAGGAAGAGCAAGAAGGTGAGAGATGTGTGTAGAATGTTTTACTGGGCAGAAAATTTTCCTAGTAAAAGCAAATATGCACAGTGGTTGAGATAATGTTGTGATACCAGAGAAGTACAAAAGCCAAGAGCCATGCTCCTGACTGTGAGGTGCTTTTTTCAATATGTGTTAGGGAAAAATGGAGACTTATTTCCCAAATGGAGAGGCAGACAATTTACAGAGCTTCTGCAGTGTGGATAAAGTGGGGTGGGGTGTTTGAAAAAAGTAAGGATTGAACTCTGCTGTGTTTGAATTTATGCCAGAACTTCAGTGGGATCAAGGTTAGCCTAAAACTGCTTTATTTGAAAGCTTTGGGTTTTAATCTTTTGGTATTTTGGGAAAAAAAAAAGTCATGAAAGTCTTGCATTCTTTTTCTTAATTCTAGGACAGCAGCTTCTTCTCAGAATGTACCAAGGTTCAAACAACAGACAGCACAACGACCAGTGTCAAAAGCTTCACCTGAGAGTACAGCAGAACCTAAATCCTCCACCAAGGAGAGCCCCAGACAGGTTTAAACAGGTTTTATCTTGGCAGCAGTACAGTTGAAATGAACGTGATTTTGTTTGGGCAGTCTATAGGCAGCAAGAGGATGGGAGTTACACAATTAATAATTGTGCATCTAATGGGTTTTACTGATTATAGGTGTAAGACTTTGAGAGAATTTCTGGATGTGAGTTTGGGGGCAGTCACAGGCAAAAATTAGAGGAAAAGGAGGCATATAATCCGACCTATACTGAAAGCAGAGTTTTCCCATTAATACCAATATATTCATCCTTTAGTGCCAGATAGCAAAACAAACAAATAAAGAAGAAAGCTTTAAGCATCTGATTCACAGTTCATAAGTTGTTTGAGATGGGGGGAGTAATTTGGCTCTGTAATGTTCAGGTTTGAGAGTCTCATTTGGTGAGATTGCTGTGAAATCTGCTTTATTATCATCCCTTTACAGAGGGTGGAGCAGGAACAGCAGGTTGGTGGGCAAGCACTGTGTCTATTACAGCTTTTTTTTTAAGGGCCTGGCTGTGTTTCTACATCAAGAAGAACTCTTGCCTGACCTATTGCTACCCCTAAAAATACCCCAAAATGCTGCCTTTTGGATTTTGCAGCAATAACTGCTGTGAAGTGAATACATAATCCTAAAATACCTCCTAATTTCTGAGTTGACATGCTGTGCCTTTCATTTGGCCTGTCATTTCCACTGTTCATAAGAGTAGTTGCTTCTTATGTAAAATGCAGTTTTCTGCTCCATACATGGAATAACTTCACTGCTGAGCTCCAGAGCTGTGGCTTTCACTGCTGTCACCAGTCAGGTGAAGTCTAATTAAATCTACAGTGGTATTTAAGTGATCAGTATTTCTCTTGGAACTTCATCTGGACCTGTGTGAAGAGATGGAATGATAACTATAATGTAATACCTTCAAGCCATTTACTTGTCAACACATCTGTTTTAAAAGCCATTTTTCTTTAGAATAGTGATGGTGCAGATACTCTGGATCAATCTGATTTTGGCTTAAGCATCTCAGGAATCAGCAAAACTGGAGGAGACAGCTCTCACCCAAGAAAGGTTGGTGGAAACCTTTCCAGTATATTTATCAGAAAAATATGTATGTGGAAAAAACAAAACACAGAGATTTTAGAAAATACCAAATGGTAGGGTCTTTTGTCTATTTTATATAAAATGTTTCTATATAGTCAGCTGAAGAGTCAGTTTTGTAATTTTGTATAAAAAGTTTTCTAATTCTTTGCATAGGACGTGCTTTTTGCATTAAATACTCTTTCAAACATAATCAGAGAGGAATATTTCTTTTTTTAAAAGCCAGTGGTAAATAATTATGTTTGAAGATAAATTTTGAATTCCTGAATTAGGTAATGAAAGGCTCTGCAGTTAAATTATTGAATTTACTAAGTTGTGTGTTCTGTCTCTGTTGCTACCACTATTTTTGGGGTCAGTTTTTGCCATAATTAGGATTGTGTATGCAGTAAGGAAACACACTGCTGTAATTGCAAGCAAAATATGGTCCAGTGTATTTTTAAGAGTAATGCTTCCACCATGGTAAAAGCCTACAGCAACATTTTCCTTTCTCGTTTAGGGCCAAATAATGGACTTCCACAAGATGATTCAGGATGCTGTCAGAGTGTCACCAGATGGAATTCCCTTGAACAGCCTAAATTGTGATCCAGATCCATCAGTAAGTGTTTCTGTTCGTAGTTCCATCTAGTGAATATGAACATGAGTTTTGTACAACCAGGAACAAAATAAAATACTGCAATGTTGGTTTTGTTCCCAAGTGCTAAAAAAGGCCTTGGGTTTCTGAGGGTAATATTTCCTTCTTGAAAGGACAGTCATACTTGATAGTGGTCTAATTTGATGACAGTTGTTTACTCTGAACATGAAAGCAGGCAACAAATAAATGCAGGTCTCAAATAAAAATGAGACCTTATGATAAAAAAAAAAACCCAAACAACAAATTGCAGATACCTGCAGAACTTCTGGGGTGAAATCCTGATTCCTTTCAGCTCAGTATGTCTCTAGCATTTGCCTCAGCTGAGACAACAACAGAATTTTGATGGTTGAGATAAATTTCCTGTAAACAGTCCAGACACACGCCAGATCTTCTCAGATAGTGCATCCAGCTTTCATGGTACTTGTCTGCCTGGCAACTGGCTACACTGGAAGAAACGATCCAAAAAGAGAATGTGACAAAACAGTGACCTACAGTTACATCTTTCACTCCTCTTAATCTATGTAGGGCATATTTAGGACTGTAAGTGCAATAAGAAAGCTGCTTATTTTAATGTTGGTTCGGTTTAGATTATGACAGATGAAAAGATGACTTACTGCAAATATGGATTACTTCAAAATTTTTATTGTGACATATATTTCTGCAGCTTTAAAAGTTGATATTAATGTGATGTATCAGTTTTGGAAAAAATACTTAATAGTTTGTCTAAAAATACTTGCAGTCTGACAAGAAATTATGTTTTTCTCTTTTAGGAACGATTATTGAAACCTCTTAGTGCTTTTATTGGCATGACTGGTGAGATGAGGGAACTTGCCATGGTTGTAAGCAAAGTAAGAGCAGATCTTCATCTCAGTTGTAGAGAGATGTTGGTTATCTTTCTCATCTGGGAATGCTGTTTGTTTCTTTTTACTGTCACTGATAGTGCTTGTTCTTGAATGTGCAAGTTATTTTTCTCTTCATGTAGCTTCCCAAGAAGTTATTTCTTTACATGTAATAATGTTTCTTTCTGATGCACGGTTGGAGAAAATAATTAAGACCATTCCTTTCTAATGGGAATGCATAGTATGATTAAATGGTGCTATGCAGACTGTCATGGCTTTCCTCTTTGCTACAAAAAATAAGGTACAATATTTCAGTGGACAGATTTAAATATATTAGCTAAAACCAACTATTATATAATGTTTTATCTAGCTGTGATCAGATGGTGGGAGAAACCTTGATTCCACTCTTTGGGTGAAGTTTCCACTCCAGGCAAAGGGCTGTAGTCAGTGTGGATGGTGTGCCAGTATCACAGCAGTATCTGAATTCTGAATATATTTACTAGATAGCATCTACAAAAATTATTATTAAACCCTGGTATTCCTGCATGGTTTAGAATCAGAGAATCATTTAGGTTGGAAAAGCTGTCTAAGGTCATCAGGTCAAACCATTCCAACAGCACTGCCAAGGCCACCACAGACCTATGTCCCCAAATGCCACATGAACTTGGCTTTTAAACTCCAGGGATGAGGATTCCACCACTGCCCTGGTCATCCTGTGCCAAGGCTTGATAAACCTTTCCATGAAGAAATTGCTCCTGATGTCCAGCCTGACTCTCCCCTGTCCCAGCCTGAGGCCATTCCCTCTCCCCCTGTCCCTGTTCCGTGTTCCCAGAGCCCTTTCCCCCCGGCTGTCCCCTCCTGGCAGGAGCTGTGCAGAGCCACAAGGGCCCCCCTGAGCCTCCTTTGCTCCAGCCTGAGCCCCTTCCCAGCTCCCTCAGCCGCTCCTGGGGCTCCATTCCCTTGCCCAGCTCCGTTCCCTGCCCTGGACACGCTCCAGCCCCTCGGTGTCTCTCTTGTCCTGAGGGGCCCAGAGCTGTCCCCAGCACTGGAGGTGTCCCAGCAGTGCCAGCCCAGGGGCATGGCCCTGCCCTGGGGCTGTGTCACCCCTTGGCTGGCACAGCCCAGGGGCCACTGGCCCAGTGCTTGTCCTGTGCCTTGCTTTGTGCAGCCTGCAGCATCTGCACTCCCTGTGCATTCTCACATGAGCAGCTGAGAGATGCTGTAACTGCAGTGGCTCTGCAAGCAGTGCTCTCATCCCAGCACTGGTGGAGCAGCATCAATAAAACACCAAATCCCGGGGCAGATTTAGGGATTCTTCCAGGATGGGCAGCTTGACCTCTGGAGGGAATCACAACATTGTCAGCATCATTTCATTTCACTCCTGGGTTGTGGTGTAGCGTAACAAACAGACCCTGGTCTGCTGGGCATCCATGGCTACAGCATGCACAAATGCTTAGCATCCACCTCTTTTGGATGAGTCACTGATCCAAGAGGATTCATAGCATCACAGTGTTTGGTACTGTTGTGACAGCATGGATAAACCTGCTTATAATCATCTTTCTAAAAAGTCTGGAAGACTTTTGCTGCCTGATTTTTATATCTGTGTATAGCCCAAATTATTGGTCCACCAATTTTGTATTTGATGTTTAGTAGAACTTAAGAAATGTCTTAGGAAATTTCCAACCTTAAAGCAAGAAAACTCTCATTTGTTTCAATTCCTGTCTTGTCTTTTATTTGTGGTAGACCTTTAAAATAATGTTGTTCTTGCTGCTACATTAACAAAAAAAGCAATAAAACATTGCTTTCCCTTTGTCATGGTGTGTTTTTTGAATTGTGCTCCATTATGGTATGTTCCTAGTTGCTATGGTTATCAACACTGTATAAATCAATAAAAATAAATACCATGTTATATCTATTTCATAACACAATCTAATTTAATTTGGAAACAGTTATGGAAGTCTCTACTTAATAGCAGAAATCTGATTCATCTTAATTCACTGTTAATAGAAAGGGAAAGTGTAATCTACTCTATATAAATAATTTTTTCTAATTGTATTAAGTCAACTTTTCCCCTTGGATACCACCACATAATTTTTCTTCAGTCTGTGTGGACTGTTTTTGTTGGAGAGCAGAATTTATCCTGAGTATTTGTACTGAGGATATGCTATTTTTTTCAGAACAATTAGCTCCTGGAACACAAAGCCACAAAATATTATGAAGGCAAATGGAAAGAGTCATAGAAGATTTGGAAAGTTTGATGAATTAAATGAAATTAATTTAGTGAGTGCTTCAGGGCATAAACTAAATACCATCTATCTTTTGACAGATGCTTAGGGGGAAAGTTTCTTCCTATTGCAGAGTTTCTCACAGCTTTTCTTGCAGTATATAAAATCTTGCATAGCATGGAGTAAATAGAATTTTTCACTGTTACTTACAACATAAGTAATGACATAAGTAATAGATATAAACATTATAATAGGTAGTAACATAAGTAATAGGTGCAGCCATTAAGTTACTGAGCATCAAGTTTAAAAAAAACCAGAATATTTTCACATTGCACCTGTGTGAGCTGTGGAACTTGTGACTACAAAATAACCATGTTTAAAAAAGAGTGAAGAAAAATTCACTGAAAGATGAATGTCAAAAGGAATTTCACCTCAAAGATTCAGATGTAGTTTGAATTTCTGAAGCCCATTGATGGGTGTAAACTTGAACCAATTTGTCTCTATGGTTGCTTCTACTTCTTTTTTTAAAAATACAATACTTGCAGCAATAGAGATAAAATATTAGGGTTGATGAACCTTCATATCCCAGTATCTCTTGATATGTTGGTTGGTTCCTACATCTAGCTAAGAGAAAACAGATCTGAGGAAGATCTGCTCAGCCTGCACACTTGGTTAGGAATACTTTAGGGAAAATGGGGCCTGGAGGGGAATTGGAGGAAAGTGATTGCTGTGTATGCTTCCCTCCTGGGAGGTCTCTGGTACCTAGGGTTAAATAATACAGCCTGTATCATTTAACAGCACTGTTTTATCACTGAGTCGATCCTTTTACTTTGCTAGAGGTCATTATCTGACTGCAGATGGAGTTTTGCTAACAAGATGTGATGTGTGTTGCAGGACATTTATCTCCATAAGCCAAACGTGAAGTGGGATGATATTATAGGACTGGATGCAGCTAAAAGGCTGGTCAAGGAAGCAGTTGTTTACCCCATAAAGGTAAGGTGCTAAATAGTTTTGAGAAAATCAGTGTTGGGCTCGTTAGCTCGTTTCCTTGCAATTACAGTGGTGTTTTAGAGTTCTCAATATTTCTGTGTTTTTGTAGGCCATGCATGTTAGAACTATTGGTGTTCCTGTTCCATGCCAGAACTATTCCTGTTCCATCTGAAATGGCGCATGCATTCTTCTATAGGAAAATTACCATTCAGCATTAAAATTGTAAGAGTTGGATTCAGTTTTTTGGCACCCTTGGCACTGTAAGAAGTGCTGGATTTGGCCTGTATTAATTCCATAAAAAATGACTTACAGAAGAGAATGTCACATCAATTGCACTTGAAAATAAACCTCACTGAAAACAGATTTCAAATAATAAATACAGCATTTTTCTCAGTACTCAGATCATACATGTCACATTGTCTTGATGTGATTTTATGCCTCTCTTTAAATTTCTTATCTGTTGACTGTACTAGGAGCAGTGAAGATGGGGACTACAATCCCTTGCAGTTTGTTTTAGATGATACATTTTAAATCTATAAATTCTTTTCTGCTTCTACAGTATCCAGAGCTTTTTACTGGCATTCTGTCCCCTTGGAAAGGATTATTGCTGTACGGACCACCAGGTATGGAGAGCTCTTTACCAGATCTTTGTGTTTGTCACTGCTTCTTGTTTTGTCCCGTGGATAAATCATTGATGTAAAAGAGATCAGATAATTAAATAAGAACACGTTCTGTACATAAATTAAAAGGAGAGAATGTTGGACGGTTATGTCAGTCTCTGACACTCAAATCTGGCCTTTCTTATGAGCCTTGGCTATTTTTATACCCAGATCTCCAGAGACAGTACTTGCAATTCAGGAGAACAAAAACTCAGATCTGTTTTTACTCAGCTTGGACCATTTTAGTCAAGTTTGGCATGATCCTATGATATGTCAATAAATCTGCCGTGGGCTTACCTCCATAGTGAAAAATGTCCTTCCTTTCTTCTGCTTTTAGGGGTTGTTTTGGGAAGGGGGTGGAAGCTTTGTCTTCTTGCAGCTGGTTGTTTTCCTTGTTGGTGCAGCTTCTCTGCCTCCTCTGCCACACTTTGACACAAGGATGTGGCTGGATGGGGGCAGAGGGTACAAGAACCACCTGAGTCAGGTTGCAAAGCCTGTTTCTGAAATGAACTCCATTTGTTCCTCTGAGTGTTTAGATGTTCCTGCCACAGAAGGCATCTGACCATTTCAGCATGCACTACTTCATCAGGACTTGGAGAATGCATTTGCAGTTCTGTATTACCTGAGTTTCTCCAAACAATCCTAAAAGGGCCAGAAAATATTCTGAGGGCTGGAGCCAGCCTGGCACAGCTGGGGCTGCTCCCCTGCACAAGAGAAGGCTCCAGGCAGAGCTCAGAGCCCCTGGCAGGGCCTGAAGGGGCTCCAGGAGAGCTGCACAGGCACTGGGGACAAGGCCTGCAGGGACAGCACACAGGCAATGGCTGCCAGTGCCAGAGGGCAGGCACAGATGGGATCTTGGGCAGGAATTGCTGTGGCTGAGGGTGGGCAGGCCCTGGCACAGGGTGCCCAGAGCAGCTGGGGCTGCCCCTGCATCCCTGGCAGTGTCCAGGGCCAGGCTGGACATTGGGGCTGGGAGCAGCCTGGGACAGTGGGAGGTGTCTCTGGTCATTGCAGGGTGTTGAACTCAATGGCATTTAAAGGTCCCTTTCAACCCAAACTAGTCTATGAGTTTACTGTTTTTACCTGACTGGTAGTAGAGTGAGGGGAATTTATTCAAACAGTTGCATTATATTCCTTTGGAGAGTGAATTTCTCAAACCCTGTTTTTTGTAGGTACTGGAAAAACTTTACTTGCTAAGGCTGTTGCCACAGAATGCAATACAACTTTTTTCAACATATCAGCATCCACCATTGTCAGCAAATGGAGAGGTGATTCAGAAAAACTTGTCCGGGTAAGAATTAATGTCTTGTTCATTATACTTTAACAAACATCACATTCCCCCTTGAAGAACTGAGATTCAGCACAGAACTGGAAACAAGTGTTCCTCTGATACTCATAATCTTTCCTGATTTAGCACAACTTTGATTATACCTAGTTCTGAAAGCAGGAATAGCATCACTTCTGCAGAAATCTCTGAATAATGGATTCTTGTTGTGGGACTTCAGTTCTGTAATGTTAGATGGAGCAGATACTCTGAAGGCAGCAAGGATTTTGGACTGCTTGATTAGGAGTCAGATGATCAGAGTTACAGAGTAGTGTGTGCTTAGTGACCTCTCCAGAGCCCTTCACATCCATTTTGCAGGGTTTGGCTCCGAGGCACCCTGCAAAATGTAATTTAGACTCCCAAATTCCTAATTGTTCTTCATGGCTTGAAATGGGCAAAAAACTCCCTTGTCACAAAGATCTTCCAGTCAAATGCAGATGTAATGTTGTTTCAAGGAAGGTAGTTGGCTGGCAAATGGGTAAATGCATTTTTGTGTGTAAACTAGCAAGGAGTGTGCATGGTTCAGCTGTGGTGCAAAAAAAATTCAGGGGTTCAGGTGTAATATCCTTGCTCATCTGAATCTCTCCATAACATCCTCTAGCTCAGTGGAAATCCACAAGCCTTTAACCTGACTTACCCTCTTCTCTTGGGCTGCACTTCAGATAATTGCAGAGTTCTTGGAAACAAATAACCACAGCAAACTGTTCTCTGCAAATGGCATTGTTACTGTCTCTTGAAATGTAGGCAATGGCTGCAGCACACTTACTAGTCCTGCCTCCTTTGTCCTTTAAAATGGTATATTTTTCTTCTGAACAGTCCCTTTCTCTGTTATTGAGCCTCTTGACATCTGTCTCAGAAGCTTCCTGGAATTTTCTCTTCTGGATGGAGTGTGTGGGGGACTGTGGGGCTGATTTCTGCCGCCATCATCCAGAAGGCTTTTGTGAACATGCTGCAGCACATCCATTGATATTGAATTCGTGGCATTTTACCCTTAACTAAACTTATGGCAGAATCAAGAATTGAAATCAGATTGNTATAATATATTTCTAGTAAAATTATATACTGGTCATGTTCTACTTGTTACTCTGGGCAAGTAACTTAAACCCTGTGTTTCATGCTCAAAGTGATGAAAATAATTTATATCTTCTAAAATTTGATTTTTTTAAGTTTTCAGATTGAAAAGTGCTGCACTAATATATATTGTTAGTGATACTTTATCTAAAAACTCAAAAAACACTTCACTCAAGAAGAATTGACAGAATTTTCTTACTTCCAAAAAAGGCCTCTCCATGTTTACGGAAAATTAGATGAAACTTTGTTCTCCAAAGACCAGAACCACATTTTTTTGTTTCATCTTACTAGTTCTTTTTTTTAATCATGATTGTTCAAGCAATTTATGTTTGTTTTGATCAGGAAAAAAAATGAGTGCTTGATTCTTATCAAAAGGATCTGTGCATTTTCTTTCATTATTCTTCAGCTGACCTGCTATTTTTTTTCCTCAAATCCTTATTTAAAAAAAAAAGTACAAATGGAGCAACAACAAAAGGCACATGTTTAATCTCAATAACAATTTAGGAGTTCCCAGAATCCTCTGATGGATCATTTTCTTCTATCCCATTATTCTCAGGGTACTCTGATAGGATTTAGCCAGGAAGATTTACACATAAAGACAGGATTACAAGGCTGTGTTCTTTATATCTCTTTTACAAACCTCTCAGATTCTGAGAGAATTCAGGGACCCTCAGCCTACCCAGAGCTTTTTCCCAGCAGATACCCCTGGGGATGTGGGTGCTGTTAATTTATCTTCCATTTCAGCTCACTTTAGTGCCTTCTTGTGTTTCTCTTTCACATTTGCTCTTCTCTCTGACAGGTGTTGTTTGAGCTCGCCCGGTACCACGCTCCTTCCACAATTTTCTTGGATGAGCTGGAGTCAGTCATGAGTCAAAGAGGCACTGCTCCTGGGTAACTGGTGGGACCACTTTGGGGATTGAAAGAGAGAGGTGCAGTGGTTGTGTCAGTCACAGCAGAGGAGCAAGACAGGTTATGTGAGGGTTAGCAAGGGGCTGCAGGGACAGCCAAGAAGGGAGGGAGGTGCAGGGCTTTATAACCAGTTGGGCTGTACTTTAAAGGGATTGAAATGGGAATAAAGGGCAGTGGTGAGAGAAACAACAGGTGAATTTCTAGAGGTAAGTAAGAAGCAGCTTGTTTTGTGACACTTTGAATACAGGCATAGCAGAGTAATAGGGAGTGTTCACAGTGGAATGGCATTTTCATTAGTGACAGATTTTGATGGCACTGTCAGACTTCCCATTTCAGGAGCGGGAGTGTGTTGTTACTTGAATCCAAAATGTAGACAGTTTGTAGTTAAAAACACATTAAAAAGGTTAGGGATGGAAAAGAAGCTGTAAAAATATAAAAAATATTGTCATAAGCATTAGGAACCCATTACAGGGGATTTTATGTCCAGTGAATTACATGATCACTTTATTTATATTATATTGTATGTCTATGTTTTATCCTTACTATTTGTAAATAGAACATGCCCAATTGTAAAGATGCTACCTGTAGTCATTCTCACTTAATAGATGCAAATTATGAGCCAAATTTGTCCTTCATATATATGTTTAAAACCTCTCATTAACATCACTGGGTTATATATTCTAATAAGGACTTTTATCCTAGATGTTGTACTTATTTTACATGTACTTATTAAATACCGACTTGGCATTGATGTTGGAATGCCTTTGCAGAAATAATTCATTAAACCTGAACTGCAGCCCTACCATCTAAGGCCCTGATGTTTTCCCTGGGCTTGATCCAGGAGTTTCCAAGAGCTTCACATCTGGAACCAAGAGTTCCAGCTGGTTTTCTGCAAAACATATTACCTGCATCAGGGCCAGAATTCTTAGCACTTTGCTTAAGTTCTCCTTTTCTGAAGAAGGATCCTTTCTGTGTGGTCTCTGCCCCATTTCTAAATTCATATCAGTATGGCATTTTTTCTGTTTTCTTATGATAGAATATTTTGCAAAATGTTGAATTCAGTAGTAGGTTTATCTTCTTGTGACCACTTCATATTCACTTACAGAGAAAAGCTGCCCTGAAGAGGTAGGTGTAGTTATTTAATGGCAGCTCTCACATTATAAGAATTCCCTGCTACAGATCAATCAGTCAATCAACCAGTTGGAGCTCTAGATGTTTTGCAGTAAATGTTGGTCTTGCATGGAGATTAACATGAAGAAAAAAATAAAAATAAAAATTTATTTGGATTCAGTAATAGTGAATTCTCACTTTAATGCACTGAAAAGAGTCCATTTAAGTAATCATTTTTAATGCTTAGATGTTAGCTAATGGAGCTTAATCATGCTTTGAACTGGGGCAAAACTGTGACAAGAGCTCAGTTGCTGTGAATGACACTGTATAAATAAAGATGATTAATGCACTGAGCAAATAATATTTCTCTGAATCTTGGTAGTGGTGAACATGAAGGAAGTCGGCGGATGAAAACAGAATTACTGGTGCAGATGGATGGCTTGGCCCGATCTGATGATCTTGTATTTGTTTTAGCAGCTTCCAATCTGCCATGGTAAGAGATCCAGAGAGTACATTTTGAATACATTTTCATGAGCTTCTAAGCAGAGATAAAGATTTTATTTAGACTTCTGCAGAAAAAGCCTTGATATTTGGTTAAAGCATTAAAGATTAATTTGGAGCTTTTACTTTTAAACTCTTCAATTCTTGCTATTTGTGTCACATGAGAATAATCCATAATAAAGTCAACATATGCTGGTCGTACCAGCTGCTAATATTTAAAATGGAGTATTTGACTTTATAGGCAAGTTATTTACTATGTTTAAGCTAAGAAGGGTTTTCAGCCTGGAACTGTAAGGTGCTTAAAACATCTGGTGCTTAGAAGGATACTCCATAAATAGGAATGTTGGATTATATTGGTATCAAATGTGACTTTGAAAAGTTGAGGGACAAAATTCTTCAGTTTCTTCAACACAATTTAGTCTAGAAGAAAAAACAGTTTAAGATTGTAACTTCATCATGCTGGTTCTCAAACTGGGCAGGACGTCTATTGGGAAATAGACCAGCTGGAGAGGATCAGGAAGGAAGGTAACATTTGTAGTGTAACAACTGTGGATGCTCAGGGGAGGAGCTGCTGATCCTCACAGCACTGAGATTTTTCTGGATGCCCCTGTCCCTAAAGGCACATGGACCTGAGGGTCTATTCCCCTCTTATATGGAGAAGGGTACAGGCCTGGGGTCAGAACAGGAGAAGACAGCAGTGCTGTTTCCTGGGAGCTTCAAGCCATGGTCTGGGAGTCATTTGTTGGAGCCCAATGGGAGGTGTTCCAGGAATGACCTCGTGTGAGCAGCAGTTCAGCAGCATTTCAAGTGGCAAAACTTGACATTTGGCTTCAAGGTGCTCTATTTAGGAAGATGACACTTGCCCAGCTCTGCAGTGTGGCAGACACAGAGCAGGACACCTAAAGGCACTCTGCAGGACACTCTGCACCCACAAGGCCACAGGCTGCATTTATGGATTGTTTTTCAAGTTTGGTGATTTTTGGCTGAATCCTACAAAGTTGCCATGGGGAACAAAATCTGGAAAAGCCTCTTTTTGTGACTGGGGAGCTCTGGGTTGTGATCAGCAGACTGTTGGGAGCATCTTGAGTCTGAATGTCACTAGGTGTGTAACCACAGCTGCTTCCTTTTTAAGTACTTACAAAAAAGTCTGAAATCCTAGAGCATATATTATTTTAAAACATATAAATGCACATTTTGGTTGTGCATATCACCAAATATTCTCTCACAAAGTATGTGAGAGAATATTTTATTCCTCTTGTCAGCTGATCCCCTTTTTGTTAGGCCTGACTGAAAAGGTCCAGGGAACACGCAGATAGAATTAAACTACAGGAGTGCAGTTTTTTGCCTGACAATTGAGGCTCAAAGGTAATATTTTCAACCAGTCCCATGTGGCAGGTAAGCCTAGCTTGTCTTGTCCAAGGTTTTCAGAATCTTTAAATGAGAGAATGGCCCTGTGACCACCTAAAATTTGTGTAGAAGTTAGCAGTACCAAGTTAGGCTAGTCCCTCCTCTGGCCCAGAAGGATGAGTACAGAGCCACCATGGGTTTTGTTTTGTTTTTTTATAGTCACAATAGCAAAGTCTTTGTGTTGGTTTGGGGAATTTATGTCTTGGACAAACTCATGATTTTAAATCAGTGCAAAATCCATCCCATTTTGTTAGAGTATCTATTTAAAAGTAGCAGAGCTGAAATCAATTTGTGTTCTAGTTGTGTAAGAAAATGCTGAGAAAAAGAACTGCTCTCTGCGTGGACAGTTAAGTTTGAAAGAGAATTAATACAGTATTAATACATTTGTGTCTTTGTTAGTAATACACTGTAAATGTTTACTTTATTGCAGCATTGTTGCCCTTTTACAAGAAGCTCCGAGCAGTGCATTGCACCTTTCTGTGGTCTCTTAAATTATCCTGTGAGATAATTATCCATGCAGAGAGATTTCTGCATGTGTTTTGTTAGCCTGTGACTGACTTACACAATCAATAAGCTTTCTGGGAAGTTGTGTAAAATATACAGAATTCAGTTTTGAGTATTTTAGGTATTTGATTTTTGATAATTTTATAATAGTGAAGTTCTGATTTCTGAAAAATTGCTTTCTTGAAACATCCAAGATGACAGCCTTTTTTTAAGGTTCAGACAAAATGACAGGGTTTCTGTTTAGAGGGACCTGCCCTGAAAGAAAGCTGTCAGTCTGTGTTGGGACTAGAGTGGCAGCTGAGGTGTTCACTTTTGAAAGTTTTATACCTGAGACGTTAGGACTTCCTTTTGGACTTTCTCTCTTATCTGGAGGAAATGTGCCTACCACAGAGAAAATGCTTTAAGAGGAGCTGAGCAGATGCTTAGGAAGGTGTTTGAAGGGGATGGAAAGCTTGGTGGAAGCCTGAGCTTTCATGTCACTGGGGTTTTCCAGCCTCAAGGAATTTGGGATTATCAGCCTCCAGAGAGGTTTGCAGGTTTGGAACCTCTTTTAGGATCCCAACAATATATTTAAAGATTATTTTTATGAATATTATGTGACATTTAGCCCCACTGTCAGACCCAGACTTCATCTCCACAGGAATATTTCCTAACAAAATTTCAAAATACCTACTGCTACCTAAGTTGTGGCTACACAGCTCAGCCCTCTGCACTTGCAAACATTTGTTGTTAAGCTGGATTTCAAGAGATTTATTTAACATGGATATTTATTGATCAGGGAAAAAAAATTAGTACCAAGCTGCTTTTAGAAGAATGAAAAGAAGCCTAAACAAAGCTCTTTACACTGCCCTAAGCTGCACTGCAGCTATTGATCTTCCTCTTCAGCCTGTGCTTGCTGCCCAGCCCCGCTTTCTGCTGCTCATCTGCAAGGTGTTTCTGTTGACAAAGCACTTGTTGAAAAGGTTGAATGTAAGTAAATAAAATAAAAGCCTTGTTAGTGAAGGAATAAAGAGATGTTTAATCACATAGTTTCCTAATGTATCAGCAGATTCCAGTTTTCATTACAGTGCTGCTTTCTTCTCATCCTAACCCTCAGGATGGGTGAAGTTGTGGTGCACGCCGACAGATTCTTACCTTTCAACCAAAACCATTCTGTGAATCTGTGATGCCTCCTAATGTTAATTGCAAAAAGTCATCCATCTTATGGATCTGTAGGGCTTTGTTTATCTTTTCATGAGCATCTTTCAGTACATCCATTGGCTGTTGTTTCAGAAAATATTTAGGTTGGCTCAGTGCTTTGTATTCTGCTCTGGTTAATGTCACTTAACCTTGCATTTGATCACTAATAAAACAATTCAGCAACAACCTAAACACTCGAGATAACAAAAACATTGTTTCCTTATTTCCCTCCTCAGCCAACAGGTCACTGTAACCTTCTGTATAAACAGAATCACAGAATGGTTTGGGTTGGTATGGACTTTACAGCACATCTAGTTCCATTCTCCTGCCATGGGCAGGGACACTTTCCACTAGAACCAGGTTGTTCAAGCACCCTGTTCTTGAACATTTCAGGTATGTGACAGCCACAGAGCAGCTGTGGCAGAGCTGAAGGTCTTCTGTTGGAGACTTATTTACAGAACATGGCTTAGAGGGCTTAGAGAAACTATGTTCCTGGGGGGCCTGAAGCAGAAGGAGTGATGGAAAATGTCATCATTTGGAGAATTTACAGGCTATTTGCAGAGGCTGGCTGTGGTTGTTCCTTCACCTGCAAAGGCATTTTAGAATACCTGTGTGGGCACCTCTAAAACAGTGAGAACTTTTGCCCTCTTTGCACAGATGATGTTAATGTGGGTATTAATATAGGTAAATAAGAGCAAATTGTTATCAGCCAGAGTAATTATTTTCAGCCAAGCAAGGCAATTTTAAGAAGTCGACCTGAAAGATGCTTTTGGAAAGTGAAAGGAGACTAGCATAGTTCTTTGTCTGTGCTGGATGGGACCCTCTGCAAGAAGCATTGCACTGAATATTGGAGAACACCTGAAATAGCTTAAAAATACCAATAATAATATCAATGTAGCAACAGCTGTTGATTAACAAATTCTGGTATTTACATCTGAGGCCTTGATCAGAAGCACAGGGGTGGATCTGAGTGAATTCCTGTTGTCCTCTGGGCTCCTGATTTTCTGATTTTTGTGTTCATTGTTTGTATCAGCACATATGGAACAAGGTCTCCCAAACCAAGACATTTCTGGGGAGAGGGACACTTCTGTTCCTGCAGAGCTGATGGCCAAGCATGCTAAGGTCTGGCAGGCACCTATGTGGGGATATGGGTTTCTTTATCATGTGCTATGCCACAGGAAGCATTTGGTATTTAAAAAAAATAGGGACAAGTCACTAAAGGTGACAGAAATCAGTTCTAGTGGGCTACAAATCCATCTTGAGCTGGCTTTGAACTCCCTAAACTAAAGGGAACGAAAGTGAACAGAAAGGGAGTTTCATACAAGAAATTTCATTTCTTGCTTTAGTGTTGACTTTACTGGGAAAAATATTTCACCCAGGGAACTGGGGATAGGGGCATATTTAATTAAGTGTATCTGCAGTCCCAGGTTGCAGATACAACCCTCCAGGAGCTGTTTCCTCGTGCTCAGCCTGTGCAGGTGTAAATAATGCTTAGGGCATCTGTTCTTCTGCCTGCTTAAGAAACTTTGAGGTGGGTTTCCCATGGATGAGATTTTCTTGCCAGGTATGAGGACTAAATAATATTTTAAACTGGAATAAGGAGTCTGTGACTGAATGGGGCCAGTAGCAAAAGATTGTTCAGGAGACCTTTTTGTTACCTGTTTTTTGCCAAACATCATGACCAATGCTGGCATTGACACAGTCCTGGTTTTTGGCTCACTGACACATTTATCCAGCCTCTTCATGAGGCTTTTTCACAAGATATTTTTCATAAGGATAGTGTCCTTTGTGGCTGTTTATTTATAATAATAAAAATATAAATAAACAAAACAAAAAAATTGAAAATATAAAAAATTATTTATAATTTGTATTGCAGAAGGAGTCTCATTTCGGTGTCCTGTTCTGCCATAATACACAGCCTCATATCTAAGACCTTCAGTCTGGATTTATACCTACTGAGCATCACTTACTAAGTAGCAATTAATTAGTCCTGAGAATGCC
The DNA here is from genome assembly GCA_013397245.1 of Thryothorus ludovicianus. Lineage (NCBI taxonomy): Eukaryota > Metazoa > Chordata > Aves > Passeriformes > Certhiidae > Thryothorus > Thryothorus ludovicianus. The sequence goes on from VZTB01004762.1 coordinate 392,595, forward strand.
CCAGACAGGCAATTTGTAGTGACTCCTTAATAGCACAGGGGGAAAGGGAGAGGCTGTTGCTGATGAGACATGCTGCAGATGAGTACCAGCACGAGGGGATGAAAACTGCAACTTCTTATAGTTGTTGTTAACATCAGTGTCACAAGTGAACAGGAATTCACTGAATAGTATCACTGTATATATATCAGTCACTGAACAGGAATACACTGGATAATTGACCCTTTTTTTTGTTATTGGCTCAGCTACAGGCGAGGCTCTTGCTGTCAAAGCCGCGTCTGCACACAGAGACACGCTGAGGCGCTCCCTGTCCTCCTCTGCTTGCAGGGAGCTGGACTCTGCCATGCTGCGGCGGCTGGAGAAGAGGATCCTGGTGGACCTGCCGAGTCCAGAGGCACGGCAGGTGATGATCCAGCACTGGCTGCCCCCCCTGAGCAGCAGCGGCGGGGTGAAGCTGAGGACGGATCTGGACTACAGCCTGCTGAGCCAGGTGGGCAGAGCTGCTGGGCCAGGGCAGTGACCGAGGGCTGGGACAGCACCTCGGGGTGCAGCCACTGCGACAGAGCTGGGCACGTCCCACAGCTCACCCGGGGCTGCAGCCAGAGGGACACTGTGGGAATGGGGCTGAGCATGGCACACACACACCTGGAAATCGCCGGCTTCATGCAGCTCTGCCTGCAAAATGGCATGTCCTGGTCCTCTCTGCTGGGCCAGGTTTTCAGCCTTAAATACAGGGAGACTTCCAGCAGCAGCAGATTTTATCACTGTTCTTGCCAAGCTGGGAGCACTTCCAATTCATCGGGGTAATGAACAGTTAATTGTGTAGGGAAGGTTTGTCACAGCTCCACTGCTGCACAAAAGAGCATTTGACAGCGAAGAGATTGACTAGATACCTCAGCTTCCTTCATGTAGCCTTTGTCACATCCTGGATTCTTTGGAAACACAACCCTAGAATGGTTTGGGTTGCAAGGGACTTCAGAGATCATCTTGTTCCCACTTCCATCTGTAAGCAGGAGCACCTTCAATTAGCCCAGGTTGCTCAAGGTCCCAGCCCTTAAATATTTTAGTTTATCCAGTTGAGATTGTTACTTCTGTTTACAGAGACAATACTGCTCAGTTCTGGGTTCATAAGGAAATGCATTTATTTTATTAACAGGAAAGCTGAGGATGGTCTCAGTAAGGTGGGTTGTGTTTGACCTACAGAAAACTGGCATTTAGTAAGAAAATGCCCAGTGTTTTCCTTGGTCCTATAAGGTATTGTAGGCATTCAAAGAACAACAAGCTACATAATTTTTAGGGGACAAAAAAAAAAATCAGTATTTATGTGTGTTTCTATGTGTGTATAAACATGTATTTCAGGCAGCAATAGACATCACAAATATTTATATGAATAAATGCATAATATATATGCCTGTAAATTCAATTTCTGTCTGATCTATAAGCTGTAATGCATCATTATGATCCCATCACAGGAAACAAATGGATACTCTGGCTCAGACTTAAAACTCGTGTGCAAGGAGGCAGCCATGAGACCAGTGAGGAAAATTTTCGATGCTCTTGAAAATCATAAGCCAGGTACCTCAGCTCAGAGCAGAAATCTGGGAAATGTTGATTTCCTGCTCTAACTCTTGGAACGAACATTCTAACTCCAGCAGGTGGAGCTCTGATATCTGCCTGGAAAAGCTTTAAACTAGTTCCAAACCCTCTGAGTTTCTAAAATTCAGGGCTTCTTTTAAAGCTGTCATTATCTGTGCTCTCAGCATAAATACAATTTTTAAAGTTATCTCACTACATTTAGTCTGCTGTTTTCTTACATTAAGTGTAGCTCTAGGCATGGACATAAAATAGTGTCTTTTGGTAACAGTAACAGGATTTTTTCAATTCTCTTGTCTTTAGGTAACAGTAACTTGCCCGTGATCCAACTGGACACAATCACAACAGCCGATTTCCTGGATGTGATCACCCACACCAAGCCATCAGCAAAGAATCTAAGCCAGAAGTACATGGCTTGGCAGAGGGAATTTGAGTCAGTCTGACAGAAAAAAAACCAAACCAACCCCAAAATCAGAAACCTCCAAGCCATTTGCCATCCAAAGTGGCCTCCAAAGGATCAGATGATGATGGGGAAGGAAGTGCTGTTGTTTCAAGGAACAAAATGCAGGATTTCCCTCTGACAAGTATCAGAAGGAAATCTTTGCTTTCAAAATGCAAGGGTGGGTGAAGGGGTGGTGGTTATTCTTTATTCAAAAAATTTCTTCTTGGAATTAATGTGCTTGCGGCTCCTATGCAACAAAGCCTTCAGCCTTAATTTTATATAAAAAGACTTAAAAGATTGATTCTCAGTCTTTATTCCTGACAGATTTTTGGAACTGGAGCAAAGTTTAAAAGCATATAGACAATTAGTGTAATTCTCTGTTTCTGACACTCTGTAGAGCATCACAGTCAGTTTAGCTTTTGCAGCAGAGACCTGCACACTGTATGGAACACAAAATAGGAGTTTTCAGTGAAATTCAGGACCTTAGCAGGGCATGTAAATTTGACTAGTTTGTCACTATTTTCAACTGCATTCAAAGCTTTGAAGTGTGTTACTTCCCTTTTGGTTGGGGGTATTGCCAAGGTGAAAAAGGCAAGGAATTAGAGAAAAAGAAAATCAGCCAATTTAGGATAATTAACCAGAAACTATATGGCTGGTTTGCAGCCAGCCATAAAGCAGAATTGCAGAATCCAAGGATGGGTCTGGTTGGAAGGGACCAGAGGGGGTCACATCTGGTGCCACATCCCTGCTCCAGCAGGATCATCCCAGAGCACAGGGCACAGGATTATGTGCAGAGGGCTCTGGAATATCCCCAGTGAGAGAGACTGCACCCCTCTCTGAGCTCTGTTCAGGGCTGGGCACTGCCCAGGGCAGAAATTGTGTCTCCTGTGCAGGGGAATTGCTGGGATCAGTCCCTGCCTGTGGCTGTGGGGCCATTGCTGGGCCTGGAGCAGAGCCTGGGCCCTGCTCTGCCCTCCCTGAGCTGAGGGCCTCTCTCACAACCCTGAACAGCTCCAGCTCCCTCAGCCTGTCCTGGGAGATGCTCCAGTCCCTTCCTCAGGTGTGTCACCCTCCCCTGCCCCAAGCTGTGCAGGGCAGTGCCCAATGTCCCCCACGCTGGCTGTCCTGCTCACAGCCATGGTCAGGAGAGCAGCCAGCACTGCCATATGTCCTGCACTCATCAGAAATTCCAACACATCATTTTTTCAGGCTCCAGGTGCTATCACTGCCCTCCCTCACCCTCCTTCTTGCTCAGCAAGACTTCCCCTCCAAGCAGTTCTCCCTCTGTTTCCCTTGGGCTAGTGTGTGTCTGCATTCCAAGCACCAGGGTTGTGCATGTTTTCCAGCACATTCCAGGACCTCCGAGGCACTGACAGCCCCTTTTAATTCCTTCATCAGTTACACATTACTGGAAGTATCCAAGGGAAACGTCTTCACAGGATTTTGCTGATACATCTCCCTCCACCTGCACCTGACTGTGACCCCAGGCCACAGACCTCCCTTACATCATTCCAAGCAGAAACCAACAGGTTCAGAATTGCTGGCACAAAACCCAGATGTGTGAATTTATACAGAACTGAAGGCAGTACAAGGGCCCACAGACACTATCTAAAGATGCCTTCTGTTCCTCAGAGGTCTCTTCACCCAGGCAGAAAGTGACATAAGAAACAACCTTAAGTTGCACCAGAGGAGGTTCAGGTTGGATATTGGAATTATTTCTTCCAGAGAAAGACTGCCCAGCTCTGGCACAGCTGCCCATTCCAGGTGCAATCCCCATCCCTGGAGGGATTTAAAAACCATGTGGATGTGGCCCTTGGGGACTGGGGTCCGAGGAGACTTTGGCTGGGCTGGGGCGTGGTTGGACTTGATGACCTTAGATAACTTTTCCAGCCTAAATGATTCTGTAATTTATCCTTGTGTTTCTACTCTAAAACCTCCTCCATCCACCCATTCTGTTCCTGACAGAGACTAAATCTGAAATGTAGTAACCACCCACCAAGGGAGGCTGCAGAGACACTGTCACATGTGAGGGATTCATTCATCACCATGGTTTTGTTTAACAAGAACGAGCATGGCTCATTAACACAAAACTGTATTTTTAATAAGGTTAATACTCTAGTAATGCATAATTACAATCTAATAATTTAACACACAGGAGCACTGTAAAACAACTGTAAAGGACTTTGATTATTACAGTTTGCAAATGGACCAGAAAAGCCATTTACCATCATTACAAAGTTGGTTCATATTGGGGGATGCAGTACATAGGAAAAGCATTGCACGCTACAGAATTAAATTTCATTTTACAGCTCTGCTAACCAACTGTAAAAACTGGAATCTGTCCCCATGGCTTGTGAAGGATTTTTTCCATAACATTAAAAAGAAACAAAAAAATCCCCAACAACAGTGAAGTTTTGCAACTGTAGCATTAATAGGACCCTGCTGAAGCCTAATTTTAAAAAGTCACAGTCTCTAAGGCATTTAATACCAGAGTTTTGTTTCTGTATCATTCATTTTAATAACAGCATCTAATTAAAACATCTGTAAAATGTTGACAGTTTTTAATTTTATGTAAAATTTGAAAAGCAAATAACAGGATCTGCTCTAATGAAAGACAGCCACAGTAGTTATTATTAAGCAATAGTGATATTTTCATTTAACAGTCACTTCTAAACATGCATAATATCTACCTTTAAGTCAGAGCAGAGCAGAGACATCAGTGAAATCACTACAGGCCCACTGAGGCTCTGCTGGTGCTTGAGCTTTATTTACTTCAGTGTTTTCAGGGCATGTTTTCAGTTTCTGCAGAAGGGGATGCTTTCCAGATGGGGCTTTTCATCAGGTCATCTTTGAAAAGTGAAAACAGGAAATCACTGCCACAGTCCCTGTGTGTATGGCTGTGCTGGGCCCACATGGATCCCCTGCCCCTCACAGCCCAGGGCGGTTTCTGATGGATCCCACGCATGCACTGATCTTGGGACCTTTATTTTTGAAGCCAAAATGAAGGAAATGGTGTGATGTTTCTTCAAGCTAGCTGTTCCCTTTCTCACAGCATCTGCTTCAGGATATGTTCCACTGCCTCTGGGAAATTCTCACAGGTTAGGTAGGGAGCTGGGTTGATTTTGTTTTCATCTGCTGGACGGTATTTACCTGTAACAGATTAACACAAAGATCCCTTTACCAAACTCCTCTAAGTACCTTTTTTTTTTTTTTTCCCTGAAAATTGCAGCCTTCTCATAGCAATACCAATCAGGAAAATGCCCATCTGGGTAAAAAACATCCCACAAGGCTTCCCTAAACAAATGCTGAGCCCTACTGGAGATTCCTCCTGGGGTAGCTCTAGGTCAAAACCAGTGTTAATTGCACTGGTTCACTCTGCTGTACTGGCAAATATCCACATTGCAGGTTCTTAAAATAGTAACAATCACAGAATTCCAGAATGGTTGGGGGCAAGAGACCTTAAAGCCAATCCAGTGCCACCCCCTGCCATGTGCAGGGACACCTCCCACTGTCCCAGGCTGCTCCCAGCCCCAGTGTCCAGCCTGGCCCTGGACACTGCCAGGGATGCAGGGGCAGCCACAGCTGCTCTGGGCACCCTGTGCCAGGGCCTGCCCACCCTCACAGGGAAGAATTTCTTCCTAAAATATCTAACCTGAATTTTGTATCTTTCATTTTGAACCCAATACTCCCTGTTCTATCACTGCAGCTCCTTATAACGTGTGCCTCTCTGTAGACTCTTCTGAAGAAAAGCAGGATTACTTCAGTTTATTTTCAACATATCACCCTGTGTGGCATCAGCAGCTGCCACCAAAAAGACCTTACCCAGTCCATGAGTCCATCAACAACCTGTCAATCCCTCCAGGTTCCACTTCCATACAAAGCAAAATTACATTTACAACAATCTGTGTAATTATTAAGGAATGTCACCAGAGCTCCAGCAACATCAGAGGTTACATAGCTGTGACTGATTTTGACAATCTAAGGTGTGACAGTAAGAGCTCCCTCTGTTCTGTGATTATTGCTCTGGATAGTCACACCTACAAGAGCAGCTGTCCCCATCTAAGACTTTGGTCACCCTGCCATCAGCTGGGGGTCTGTGCTGTGCTCTAGCCCTGTTGTCACAACATTCTGCTTGACAGGCTGCCTCTGCCCACCCAGCAGGGGTCTGGAAGGTGGGCTGTCACACAGCAGCAGGGCTGACCCCAGGGCTCAGAGCACCATCTTTATTGTCAGACTCAGACTGAGGCATGAACAGTCACTGCTGGGCACAGGGGGAGATCACTGAAGGCACCATGTCTCCTGAAATGACTGACCCATCGAGTACTTACCTGTCTTTACCAAAATCCCCCGCATGCCTGCCTGCTGGGCACCGCCAACATCATCCCTGCAGTCCTGGGACACAGCAAGAGAGCAGGGGGTCAGTGGGCACAGACACCTGCACAGCCTTTTCTGCTTTGCACATCACTTGGAAGCAGTGACAGTCAGCTCTTTCAGCTATCCCATCAGTGACACTGTGCTCACTGCCTGATCAGATAGCGACCAAAGTAAGAGAGGAAACCCCATGGATTACACATTAAATCCTGTGAACTTTCATGGAATTGTTTAGGAAAGCCCCTCTACATTGAGTCCAACCATCCCCCAGCACCACCAAGGCTCATGTCTCCAAGTGCCACATCCACAGAGCTTTTAAACCTCTCCAGGGATGGGGACTCCACCAATGCCCTAGGCAACCTGTGCCAGTGCTCAAAATCCTATTTAATGGAGAATTTTTCTCCAGTATCCTATCTAAACTTCCCCCAGTCCAGCCTGAGGCCATTCCCTCTCCCCCTGTTCCCTGTTCCCAGAGCCCTTTCCCCCCAGCTGTCCCCTCCTGGCAGGAGCTGTGCAGAGCCACAAGGGCCCCCCTGAGCCTCCTTTGCTGCAGCCTGAGCCCCTTCCCAGCTCCCTCGGCCGCTCCTGGGGCTCCATTCCCTTGCCCAGCTCTGTTTTCTCTCTAGCAGGGCCAGTTGCATCCTTTGGAGCAGAGCAGGCCCTGAGGAGGGGTTTGTGCCCACGTACATCTCCGATCATGACGGCCTCCTCGGGGGCACAGTCAGTGCCCCGCAGAGCCTCCAGGAAGAAGGTCTTCTCTGGCTTCCCCACCACAGTGGCTTTGGTGTCCGTCGCATATTCCAGCCCTGTCACAAAAGGTCCAGGTCCCAGACACAGGCCATCCTTCTTCTTGAAGTACCTGGCTTTATGGATTGCTATGAGGGGAGCCCCATCCAAAATCAGCCTAAAGAATGAAAAACAGAGTACAAAAGTTATATTAAAGGAATTATATTTACAACTGAAGGCCTCAAGTGGCTTTCACATAATCCCAGGATGGTCAGGGTTGGAAGAGACCTTAAAGCTCATCCCATCAGGAACATTTTCCACTGTCCCAGGTTGCTCCAAGCCCTGTCCAACCTGGCCTTGGGCACTGCCAGGGATGGGGCAGACACAGCTGCTCTGGGCACCCTGTGCCAGGGCCTCACCACCCTCACAAAGAATGATTTCTGACAAGTACAGGATGAATCATTTGACCTTAAGTTTATATTTTAGCATTGAAGGCATTATAGTAACAAGCTACATTAAAGAAACATCAAAGCCATTTGACGCACCCACATCCCTCTGAATTTTCCCATTAACCCTGGGAGTCTGAGCAGGATTCCTTCCACAGAACCTGCAGCTCATCTTTGCTCCTCACATTCCTGCTATGTGCCCTGCAGATTCTCCTTACAGCAGACATTGCATCCCCCTGTCCTGCAGCAAAGGGAAGCTCTGCAGGTGCTGCTCTAGAGGAATGCTCCTGGTCTAAGAACAGCAATATTATTGCAGTCCTCCTCTCCCAGGTTTCATACAAGAGCCCTCCAGACAGCATCTGGACTGCCAAACATTTTCCCTTTGATTTTACACTTTCTCCAGGTAATGCAGGTCATTCTAATCTTTATCACAACAGTGTAAAACACTGGCTGTTACTCTCAGGGCAGAAAGGAGGATTCATTTTCCCCTTAACTGCTGATCTACAAAACAGAAAATAAAACAAAACAAAAACCCTTAAGAAAAAAAAGTCTCACTTTGCCCCTGTTGTAAGAGGCTGGCTGAGGTGATCTGGATTCTCCTTAGAGGATGTCTGCAGAACAGCCTGGAAGCTCTGAGCAGGACATAAATGATATTTCATTTCACTTAATTATCACAAAACACTCTTATTGAATCAATGCATTCCAAAGCAAGCTGAACAAGAGAGCTGGGCTGTGTTTCTGTGAGCAGCCAGACATGTTCACGATGGGAGGATGCCTCTAGGACACAGAAAAATTTAATTTGACAGCATCACCACAACCACTGTGTTCAGCAGTTTGCAGGAGAGATCTCACCTGAGAGAATTCTTTTAAACATGGCATCAAAATCCCAGTTATACAGGAAGAGAAATTTAGTCTCAGTCAAGTCAAGTGGTGCCTGGAGAACAACCAGACTCTGTGTATCTCGTTTTGGGACTCATGTTGGGTTAGATTTACCTAAGTTAATGTTGGGTGTCAATGGAATAGCTGCCTACCATGTAATTAGTCAGCCTGGGCTCCTCACAGTCGGTGCAGAGGAAAAGGCACTCCTAGGGCACAGTTCAACTGTCCTATTTTAAGCACTATTAGGTAAAAAAATGCCCTGAAGTGCCTCCCTTATCCCTCCAGAGCCCAGATCACCAGCACAGACACAGGAATCTGCGCTTAGATACCTGCATTTAATCAGATTCACCTCAGAGCTCTGCAATCCCAATGCAATTCCATTTTCAATGCAAATCCCAAGTGACTTAATTATTTGAGCAGTAAAGGCAAAGGAAGGAAGCAGTAAAGGGGCAAGGCCCAGCAAAAGGAGAATGTGCCAGTGGTCAGAGGTTCCATCAAGTCTAACAGAACTGACACCAGCAAAAGTTTATCCACCAGAAAGGACAGGGGGAAACACCCAGAACAAATCAGTGAGGTGTCACAGGTCAGACAGAGCCCATCCTGGGCTTTTTAAGTGTCCTGACCTTCAACCCAAAGCAAACAATGGATATTATTTAACAACTAATATATTCAGGACAGAAATACCAGTCAATAAAGTGATGTAAGCACAGGGATACTTAATAGGTTAAACTCATACAGTTGTGAAATTAAGAGTCCACTCATGACCCAAAGTAAAACTCTAAAATCAATGCCTTTGGGAAGGTGCACTAAACGAGGCAGACAGGGTCAGCTTGGGCCAACACCTGTTGATGCAACATAGAATTGGCAGCAAATGAGGACAACATTGGCCTCCTACTCCAAGAAACCTCCCCAGGACACTGGTGGGCAGTAACTGATACTCCCTCTTTGAATTTTATGGTTAAAAAGACAAGTTAAGGTGTTTGATATCAAGGTTTTCACCAGATTCCGAGTGCAAAACTGTGTGTAGCCACCATCCTGTGAGCAAAGATGGGAATGGGCTCATCACACACATCACCAGGGCTACAGGCTCACATGCAGTGTCTGAAAGCTGAAGGCTTTTCAAGTGAAAATCAAGAGTGTGGAGTCCAGACAGAACCAGACAAAAGGACACACAGCTCTGCACAGACTGATGCAGCCTAACTCATGGAAAGGGAGTCTGCCTTAACCCTTAGCCTAGAAGCAAAAACAGCACTAAAAATAAAACACTCAAGATCAGCTCCACAGTCCACCTGGCCCAACAGGTTGTGCTGGCTACTCCTGAACAGAAGATGCTTCAGGAGACACTACTGCTGGATATCCTGCATTAGGTAGGTAAGGAATAACCTGCCCTAAATACTGGATTTCCCTCCTTAGAACACACAGGCTCTGAAAACAGAATTTGCTCTCCTCTTGGAGAAGAAGAAACGGCCTCAAGCTGTGCCAAGGCAGGTACAGGTTGAACATGAGGAGGAATTCTCCCATGGAAAAGGTGCTCAGGCCTTGGCAGGGGCTGCCCAGGGAGGTTTGGAGTTCCCACCCCTGGAGGCGTCCAAGGAATGATTGGATGTGGCAGTCAGAGCTCTGGGCTGGTGACAAGGTGGGGATTGGGTACAGGGTGGACTCAATGGGCTTGGAGGTTTTTTCCAACCCTAATAATTCTGTGACTGCTTCCCCACATCCCTGACTTTGTGTATTTTCCCTCAATGAATTGCTAACTTTTCCCCTCAGTGACAGCTGTGACTGCACTTCTGCAGTTTATTTAGACTGAAAGCTGTAAAAATGAGGTCTGGGCTGCCTGAAGTTCGTGGTGAAGAGCCCAAATCCTCCAAGATTAGTGGCTCTCTCACAGGCTGCATAATGTGTGATATTCCTACAACTCTTTTCTTCCCAGAAAGAGAAGAAAACCCAGGAAAAGACAGTCCCCACTCCACCCCCTGCCAGGGGCTGCCTTACCGAAAGGCTCTGTTCATCATCTCGTAGTGGAAGTGCTCAGGAGCCAGTCCCACCACCACTGCATTGGGGTTATCCGTGCCAATCCCTGGGAAATCAGAACAAGCCTCTGAGCAGACAGGATTTAATTCACACTTAGCAGCCCACAGTCAGCAAAGTGCATTTAATCACTTCAAGGCAAAAACAAGCGTTTTCTGACACAATCATATCACAGAGACTGTTTTTATGTCTTTTATGGATGAAGAAAGCACCTGTGGAAAAGGTGTTGGTCTATCCAGACTGTTCCACCCTTCAGGAGCTGGACAGTCTTAACAGCAGCTGTGGGATGATTCTGCCTCTGCTCCCACTGAAACCCGACAGGACAAAACAAATCCCTCTTTTAACTGAATGACATGAGAACCCCTCTCTACATATATTTATGTGCTTTGTAAGACAGTAAAGCAGGAATTCAAGTGAATCTCATCCAGTTTTTCTATTTCCTCCGGTCACAGGAAACTCCACTGACTGCTCATGCCTCAGTCTGAGTCTGACAATAAAGATGGTGCTGCAGCATGGCCCAGAAGTTGTTACTCTAGATTAATTTGGTCTTTCCTTTTCTTTTACATGGAAGGTATTTTTTTCAACATGGATTAGTGCAGTTGGGAACATCTCCACTGCAGTCCCATCCCTGGAGAGAACCAGTAGTGGAAGCAGAGTAGCATCAGCACTAGGGTTTTACTAATGGCATCTTATCAGTTGCATCCTGCACTGGCTGAGGATTTTGTTCCACCTTCAAACACACCCTCTGCACCTTTACCAGGACAACCAGAGCTCCTGGCTGGCTCTGCTGGCTGAGGTCTCCTGCTGCATGCTCCTCAGGTGGCTCAGCCAGCAAAACATCCACTCAGAGGTGACATCACCCAGAAACATCTGAGTCCTTAAGCAAGGAAAGTATTCTTTCATCGACTGTGACCAACTTTAATAGGGAGATTAGCCAAGAACAGCTTGCCATTAACAAGAATAGCAGCCATTAACAGGAATTTAAAGCACTCTCCACTGTACTTAAAATGTTCCAAGAGCAGCACTGAGGAAATGCAAGCCAAAGCCCTTGTAGCAAAAACAAACCAAACAACACACTCCAGATACAGATGATGCACCAGTGTGCCCCCACGATACCTCTGTCTGTGCCATCTTTCTCAAAACTAGCATAGCTCCTGGAAAACTGTTGGAAAGATCCCAAAGCCATGGAGACTAAGCTGATTTAAATGCTGTCAGTGAATGAGCTTCTGCCTCTGCTGTTTCTCACCCAGGAAAGCCTTCCTGGGAGCACAAGTGCACAAAATTGCTGGGGGGCATATTTCTCTGGATATGAAGTTAGGTAGAACAGATTATCAGGTTTCACTGCTCTCAGAGACTTCTCTCCTGAACACTGACCTCTCTGAAGATTTCTGACCAGACTATGGCAACAAAATTTAACAGGAAATTCCTAGATCCTGGCAAGATTAGAACCTACTTAAATTATACAGCCAAAATATTCCAGTTTGTAAGGCAAGGGCAGGGCGAGTCATCTATACTTCTGCTGCCTTAACTTTAAATAAAAGATTTTGAGTGTACAGTGTACAGTCTTCAACTCTGAGTATGTTAAAAATGTGGGTATCTTTGCTACTCTTGATGTCCAAGTGAAAACATATCACTTTCTTCTCCCCTTACTGCTGAGGGAGGGGAATGGGAGGATTTAAAAGCAAAGCAGGTTTTAACCAATTCTTTAGGGATCACAATTTAGAGGAGTCAGGGCGATGAACCTTCTCTCACCAGTGAAGGCATCCAAGCATGTGGAGTGAAACATAAATGTTCAATATAAGATAAGCAATAATTGCCTGGAGATTTTGCATTTTATAATAATCTATTAACAGAGAAAGAGCCTGCTGTGTATACCTACACACTGTTTTTTCTGCTCTTTATGAGTAAAACCTCTGTTGGAAGTCAGGTATTGCACAAGTTGACACATCTTTGCTATTAAAAAAAAAATCAGCACTGGTAGAGCCAATAAAGTGCCAATGACCTGCTGATACTTTACACTGGAAATGAATGGAAAGTGTTGAGTTTTACCCGAATTCCTGACTATTTGAAGGCCTTGGCTGCCATTTCCACTGCTCCTCAAGAAGATACAAGTCCAGGCTGTTTGACATTCGATTTAAAACAAAGACAGGACCTTTATGACCCCGCAAAATTTTGCATTTCAGGCTCCACCATGGCTGGTGGTCTACGAGAGCACAGCGTTTCCTTAGCAGTTCATTAACTGCTGCCCATTAATTAATTACGCTGTTTCCTGAGCACCTCACCTGAGAAGTCAGGCAGGGCCTTGTCGTCCACCAGGAGCAGGGGCCGCACCTGCTGCTGCTCCAGGAGGTTCCTGGCTGCTGTCAGGGAGGTGAAGATCTCGTGCTCGGCGATGTCGAAGCCCAGCCCCGTCAGCCTCTCCAGCAGGTCCCTCTTGCTCTCCTTGGTGGTGTTGGTCACAAACCGGACGGTCACAGGGGCACTGCGCAGCCTGGAGGGGACAGAGGGGGGAGCTGGACACGGGCTCCTCCTGTCCTCACATCTGTGCTCCTCTCTGGGGCTAAAAACAGCCCCAAAGGCTGCAGGTGCAGAGACCGCACAGAGGACTGGTGCCACACAAGAACGTGGAATAGACAGCTGGAATGACACCTCCCAGACCAGTCATCCTCCCCTCCTATGCCACAAAAATCCCTGAGGAAGACAGAGATTCCAACGCCCTCTTCACAGTAGCAGCCAGCACATCTATGATTAATCATTTGAAAAGTTTCTTTATTCAAACCACACAATAAATAAGCCAGTCTCACTCCTTGATCAAAATAAGCAAACAAAAGGAGCTTGTTGCTGAATTAATATATTGAACTCCACTGCTGGGTGAATTTCCCAGCAGCTGTGGATTGTTCAGGATGCTCCAGGAGCCTGTGTTACCTTGGTGGTGTTTTTATGTCAGCTTCTGCAGCCATTTCCCCCTTTCCTGAGGAATATCAGTACCACATAAAACCATGTTATTGCCCTGTGCTGACAGTAAATGCTACCAATCAAATAATTTTAAGTGACAGTTTCAACAGCATTCCCTTTAATTATTCCCCCAACATCACTTTCTCTGTTGCTATAGGAACAAACACAAGCATCAGGACTGTGTGGAGAACATCAGAATAAAGTTGGAGACTTGCTTGCACCTGACACCTCCTTCTCCTGTTTATCTCTTGTTTTACACTGACCCCTCACAAGTATGAGCTGGTAAAAAAGTCCCCTGGTTGATAACAAAATAAAAATTAATATGATTTTTTTCTCTCTGGACCTAAACAGGGGCCTAAACAGTGAATTATGAACATAGTAACCCTAAAATAGGCATCTCTCCATTTGTTCCCTAAGCAAGCTGCACACCATTCCTTCCAGCTTCTCTTTGGAAAGGACAAGGGCATGGACAGGCAGAAAAGAGAAGGGGATACTAATTTTTTTCAAACCTCTGAGCCAAAAGACCCGGCTGTTCTCTGACACCTGCTCTTCATACCTATGACAGCACATACATATTTGTAGGACACTGTTGTTCATCCTTCCCAACACATATTATGTGGTTTTTCAAGAAAATCGACTTTCCCTGCAGCAGGAAACACGGTGCAGTGAGTGAAAGGGCAATTAGTGAGTTTTTTTAGTGAGTCCCCAGTGTTTCGGCAGTTTCACTTCCTTGCAATTTTACATCTGAAGGACATGATCATTTCCACAGCATTACCTGTGGGAAATGCAGCTTCCTAATCCTTCTGTGAACTTTTCCTCTGAGCAAGTCTAGCTGTAGAAAACCCTTAGCAGCCCATTCAGCTCCAGCAGAGACTTCAGTTCTGCTCCTATATTCTGATTAATCTTGAGTGCCCCAGAATATTAAAGTGCTCTTCTTTATTCACCACAATATCACCTATAACTCTGGTATTTTTCCTTGTCCACTGCAAGATGTCTTCTCCAGGAAAACATCATAAATATTCCTGGGACTGTGTGTCCTATTTCACCACTGACTTGGTTGGAATAAATCAATTTGGTGTGTCACAGTGCCTTTAGATACCCTTTCACCACAAGAGAAAGAGTTAACTTAAATGTTCTGTTTATTAATAGGTTGAAATTCCTACAAAAGAAAAAAAAAAAAAAGATGTTGTCTACCTAGCAGAAAGAAACTTTAAAAACAGCAATAACTGAGAAAAGCCTTGTCTGAATGAACAAGAACTCTGCAGAGCTTGCCTTGCTCCCTGGACCAAGCTTTTCTGTTATCCCACTTTATCTCAGCACAGATCTACAAGATCTGACAGAGGATCAGGTTCCTGTAGTTAAACAAAGCCCCCAGGAAGAGCTCAGCTGAACAGATTTTGGGGTAATTCACCCGATCTCAACTTCAGCTATGCCTGTCCCACATGTGAATCAGTAGAGACACCTTGAATGCCGGGGGTTTGTCTTGAGTTGATGCTAAATTGTATCCCCATTCATCTGTTTAGCACAGAAATAAGTTTAGTACCTTTAAAACTTGATCTGAGAGTGAAGGAGAAGCAGTGGAATGTCTGAGGCAGTCGCCCTCATTTTTCAAGTTTTCTGAGACACTTTCTAACTTGATGTTTTTCATAGTTCTTAGTTCTTTCTCACACACATGGGTGTTGTTATCAGAAGTATGTTTTTGATACAACGAGGTTGTTTACAAACTTTCTCTTAGTGTGAAGAACAACTGATGGACAGTTGTCTTGACCAAAGGGATGGGAGAAGTGTCAGCCTTCTTCTCCAATCCCTGGTCTGTGTGGAAATACTATAAATATAGAGTCAGATGCTTTAATAAAT